>JAQOOD010000007.1:25711851-25786543 GCA_029633175.1 Citrus glauca
TTATATTTTTCATATTTTTACATAATTTAATTTTTTTTAGTTGTGATATAAATTAATTTAATTTCAAAAAAATATAGATATAAATGTAAGACTGAACATATTTTATAATACTTGCACATCATTTAGTAGACAAATCATGTACCCATATAGTGAGTGCAATGTTACTCAAATAATTTAATTTAATTTAGAAATATATTTGTCATGCTTAAATTATATAATTGTAAGTATAACATAATACAACATTATTCAATATTAGTTGCATTCAAATTGTAATTATCCATGTTATGTACCATTATGAATTTGATTAATGTTTAACAAAAAAATTATTATAGCAAAAAGGATTAAATAAAATAATTAATCTCACTTAAGATAGTATGAATTAATTTGCACAAGAGATTGATTATGAGTTTTATTTAAAAATATCAAATATTAGATGCTTTATATTTTTGTAATATATGAATATTTTGTTTAGAGGGTATACATAAAACATACTAATATTGGCCACTAATAATAACAACAACAACATTTGAGGGGTAATTACGATGTTTGGAATGATAATTATTTGATAGTTGGATAAATATTGTCCTCATTTTAGTAGGTAGGGATTTAAGTCCTTGAATGTGTATTGTGAGATCTTGGAATTGATTGCTTCTAAATATCTGGAAATAAATCGATTTCGTTATATGTTTACATTCTCGGATTCTAATATAATTAAAAGTTGAAAAAATTATTTTGATAGTTTTGTAAGCAAAATATTATTACATTTATTACATAATATCAAAAATAGTGCAATTAATAAATTATTATTTTTTAATTAATATATAATTATTTTCATTTATTATATTTAAATAGTATTCTCATTAGTACGTAAGTTACATTTTTTAAAGCAAAATATCATTAAATTTATAATGTAATATTAAGAAAAATAATATAAATATTTTATTTAATTATGTAACTTTTAGGATATAATTTAAATATATTAACTATATTTTCCATGAATCAAAAGAAAAATGAAGTATTTTTTTGGTGTAAAGTTGAGGGGGTCTTTGATAATTTATTAGTTTTGAATTGATTATCTTAATATTTCCTAAAAGGAGGGAGCTGTATGAAAGTTTCTTTTAGCATTTGCCGCTTTAAGCGATTAAAAGGAGGGTGTCGGTGGCCGGTTACATCCGCATTATTAAAAAAATAATAAAGGCAGCTGCATGACATGCAGCGCTACATTACAGCCCGAGCCGTATTTAAAAAAGAACACAGCCTCCCACTCTCTATCATATACATTTAATAGTTGAGTATGACAATAAACTTCCAATCATATTTAAATTCTGTATTTTTTAGAGGGCGCAAGTCAATCAAGTAGAAATTGACGTTTATTTTATCAATATGAGTATAATAGACTTTTCTCTACCTACAGTGCGAGTAAAAATTTAGATTGTAGTAGAGATAGCTAATGGGCTGGGCAACACGAGACACGACACAACACGAGCATGTTTTGATATGTGCGTGCTGTGCCGGGCCTTAAAAGCACGACACAATTAGAGATGGGTTAAAGTACGGCACGTGGAAAGGCAAGTAATAAGCACGCTTCATTGGTGAGCTAAGCACGCGGCCCGCGGGCCACCAATAGCACGTGGGCCAAAATATATTAAAGTAAAATTTTTTAATAAAAGCAAATATAAAATATCATGATTTTACAAATATCTTGAAATTAAAATTTTTAATATTATTTTTTAGCATAGGCTTTTTAAAATTAATTTAAGTCCTAGTTTAAATAAATATTCTTTTTTATGCTTATAATTTATTAAGTGGATAAATAAATATCGTGATTTTATAAATGATAAATAAAAAATTTTATGACATTAATATTTCATTTATGAAATCATAACTTAGTTAATAGTTAATGGAGATATGTTTCATTTGTGAATGAAACATTTTTCATATTTATGCACACAAAAATGAAATTATAAACAAAATATTTTTATGATAAATTAAAAATTACATTTTCATTCAATAAAGTTTATGTGCAATTACAATATTATAGTTCAAATAAAATTAGGTGTAATTGTTATTTTAGGATTGTAATTTTATTTTTTATTAATCATTACTATGATCTAAGGAATTATTATTATTAGGCTGATGGGCTTAAAAAATCATGTCAAACACATGGGTTTTTTCTAGATGCGCTAGACATGTGGACTTAAAAGGAAAAAAAAAGATAATGGGCTTTTTGGGCACGGCCTACAACACAATACAAGTGGGCTCATGCCATGGTTCGTACCGGGTCCTTCTAAAAAAATGTGGGCACGGCATGTGCCGGCCCACAAGCCCACGTGGGCCGATGTAGCCATCATTAAATTATACTTTGGTGGGTGTCTTAACAAATTTAATTGGAAATATCTATACTTTTGACTCTAATAAATATATTTAGTATTTAAAAAATAAATAAATCAAATTTGTGTCATAAGAAATTATCTCTGTTCATTCACTCAAATAAAGAATTGTACTAGTTTCCGAAATCGCAACAAAACACTCGTCAATAAAGAATTGCACAAAATGTAGTCCAATCACTTGAATTCGATTCAATTAAATTCATTTTAATTTGTTCCGATGCATTGATGGATTAAGATGCACCTTTTTTAGATTAAGAGTGCATTTGAGATTAAGGTTGGATAAACTGTAACTTAAAAGTTATAGCAGTAAAATATTTTGTAAACACTAATTGCTATAGCTTAAAAGCTATGTTGATATGATTTTTCACTTATAATGAAGAATATATTATATCTTTAATAATTTTGATAAAATTATTATTTAAAGTTTATATTTAATTACTACATTATTATTAACTTTTGTTTCATAGTTATAACTCTTTTTCCACAGCAGCTGTAGCTTAAAAAGCTACAATACCTCTATCCGAAATACACCCTAAAAGATGTAAAATTCCGTGGAGTGGAGTTATTGAAAGTTACATAACAAGAAATAAGCTTAATGAAACCATGTTTTGTATTTTATTAAGCGTTAGAATCTCAAACTCTCTGGTAGAACCTTAATGAAATCCAAACTAAGATTATTATTTTTTCTATCAATATTTTGTTCACATTACGACATCGATATATATTCTATTTTATCATCAGGTCAATATTAAATTTCTTTCCTTATTATTAAATGAATCTCAATATATCAACAAGAAAATACATTTGTAGTTTTTTTAATTTTTTTGTTGTATTTTATACTTATTAGTGTTCGGTTCTATGTGAATTTTAGGGTTAAGTTAAACTTATTGAAATTAAAAACAATATAAATACAAAATTTTTGTTTGAATTGAGGTGGGATACGAGACGTTCCCGAGGATTTGAATTCAGATGATTAACTAAATAATGATGTTTCCAAAGATTCAGTTTTAGATAATTAACTAAATAAAATTTCTTAAAAATCAGTCAATTAGGCATTGGAGTATTTGATGGGTGTTTCACATATGTAAATGATTGCTACAAAAGAGAAACGTGAAGATCGAGTTAAGGGTATTTATGGAATCAAAATAGGTATTGTTTAGAAATGATAATATGATATTACTTTCAAAATTATGTAGTGGTCGTTGTATTTTAAGTAAAGGGGTTTGGAGAGAACTTTCTGTGGATGACAATAGCTCTACTCTTTCCTTAAATAAATTTTATGGTTAGTTTTTTGACCTCAAGCAACAGATAAATACAAAAACAAAATTGATTTATCAAGATCTGCTAATGAAAAAGTTATATGGGACCTTTTATAATATTTTCAAACAGATAAAGTTTTGTTATTGAGGCCTGCTTTTACTATTTTTTCTGCTGCGCAGAAAGCAAGAACTAAATAATACAATCAAGATTTGATAGTGTATCCCAAAAAATAACTAAACAATACTACCAAGGTCTGATAATAGAAAAAGAGAAAATGAATCTTGGTCGTTGAACCGCAATTTATGTTTTCACTTCATATTTTTAAAATACATGCAATCAAAGGCGGTGGCTCAGCCCAACAAAACGTATTTTGCTTCCGGAAAGTAACATGAAGATAAAAATGACAGCATTGTAATATAAACAGTATTGTTGTTTTCTATGTTTGTATATTGCTATGCTATGAATAATATTGATATTTTTGTCTTCCTAGGGTTCAAATAACGGTGTTCTTTGCTTCATCTTCTTTGTATATTGTGATCTGATGTTTGCATCTGTAAAAACTGTGCTATTTTTTTTAAATAGGATCGCTAGCTTGAATTTTGATCGGGGCCTAAAAATTTTGGCTCGCACCGGACCTAAAACTTGAATATTAGAGTTAAAGTCCCAAAAATTAGGGTTGGATTAGTCAGGCCAAAAATAGGTTTGGGTCAAATTGCCAAGCCCAGTTGGGAGTAATGTCAAAGAGTTTAAACTTTGAGTTTATTGTCCTCAATTAGTTTTCTATGCGAAATCAACCGTTCTAATAGAGTTAGATTCTTGTAAGCTGGATTCACCTACAAGGAATGCCTTTTTTTTTCTTTGTCTTTTTTTAGGATAAAAATTACAAGGAATTTTACCACATCTTCTTTGAGAAAATTATGCCTAAGACATGTTTGTGCAGATGATCAAGTTATGAAGGATCTAATTGGTTGAATCTGCAAGTATCATGGCTTCTCGAGGATTGAAAAATCCAGTGTTACTCAATCTTAGTAAATTGATGGAATTCAAGTTGTATGATAACGAGGCACCTGAACGGGTGAATATCGATGGAGTAAATCTACATTATTTGACCTCAATGTAGCCCCTTGCAAGAATCTAAATCTATTAAAATTATGCTAGGCTTTCGTAATGGATAAGTGGCTTTTGAACTTAATTCCTCAACTTCGGTTCTTGGAGTACATCCAATAAATTATTGTGCGAATTAAGGAGTATTAAGATTTTAATTGACGCTCAAAATTTTGTATCTTTCTGTTCAAAGGGTTTGGCATTGTTGGAAACTATACATTGTTTTTACGCTCTGATAATATTGACCGTCAATGGTACAGGAAATTGACTGAACTTTTTTGAAATGTTCGTTCATTGTTCTAAAGTTTTAAACTTGGAATGTGATCTTGAGGTATGTTTGTTCCAAATTTTTTTACCTAAAATTTTCTATCTTGTTTGAATAATATAGTATCATACATCCTGAAATTTTATCCCCTTTTTTCTTTACCCAGAAAAAAAATGTTCTCGAAAGCTGTGATTATACCAAGTGAATTGTGGAAATCTTATGTCCCCCGTTAGCTCATGACAAGTATGTGTGATTTTCAACCTCCGAATGTCGAAGAGTTTCCCTTGCAAAACTAGTGGATGGCTTGCGCTGGATTTGATCGCATGCAGAGAATTTGATCAATAAAATACAATCTTATTGTTGGTAGTACAAGCTTTCTTTTTAGGTAAGCTGTATTTTTCATTTATGAGAATTAAAGACTTGATCAATATTGTGAAGTTAGAGATGCTACATCAATTTCTTTTGTCATGCAAGTCCTTAATGAATTTGTGGATTTATTTGAATAAGAATTTGAGATATTTCATATTGAAATTTATAAGTAAGGATTACCATTTGTAAGTAACCTACTTCTTCATGTGCTCCGCACTTGTTAGATTTGGGGTGTTACAAATACTTCGGGTGTAAATGCTTGTTGCGTGCTTCAGTCCCAAATTATTCTCATCAATAATTCTATCTTTATGTTCAGATATTTAATCTTCTTCAACGATCAAATTTTATATAAATTTCTAAGTTATTCATTGTTATTCAAACCAAACTATGTAATCAAATCACTACACATATCTTCAAAACCCTTTTTTCTTGTATGTGTTATGAATGCACTTTTCTAATGCACCTTTGAATTTGGAAATTTTGAAATAAATTATGGGCAACTTCTCTCCACACTTTTTCTTTATATGTCAAGGACGTAAACGATAACACGTGTAAGGAAATACCTTTTAAAATCTGCACACATGGGCAAATCTTGATGGGTAATCATTGATATCAGATGCTTCCCTCAATAGCCTCTAGCCAAATATTGAACAACTAAAGGAAAGACACTTATGGTTCATCTTGCAAAAAACGTACAACCAAATTGTATGGTTAGATAATGAGGGTTCACTCCAGAAAATGGTGAAAATAGTAACCTATATTTGTTCTTTCTTTATGTAGTGTCAAATGTCACTACTCACTACATCCCCAAATCCTTCATAAGCTGCACGTGATCTAGCATCCACCCAAAAAAACAAAAAGTTTACTGCCTTCCTAGCTTCATCAATTTGAGTACCATACGAAAAAAAATGAGAATTCCCATGCTGCATTGTTTGAAAATTATTAATGACACATTGAGCATTTTCACTTTGTCACTTTTTTAAGTTTTGTCGAGTTTCAAGTAATTCCAGCAATCTCTGTCATCGAATCCTCGTACTGCACCGCAAAATATTGAAGGAACTCTTTGCTATCTGAAGATTCTCCCTACTAAATGTCTCAGTCAAGTCTTTATCTGGCATGTGTCTATTGCCACACATACGCACCCTCTTTGCAGGAGCTACAAGTTTTTGGTTGTGGTCATTTGAAAACTTAGTCATCCCCAATTTATTTAAGTTTTCAATTGTAAGAACTCACATATATGCCTTGCAACCACTTACACATGTGCTGCAATTTCGAGATAGTTTTGTCAACTCCATCTAATATTCTTTTTTTCTTTTCTTCTTCACACGTGAGTACTAATAACATGCAGTAACTTTCATCAACATGAGAACAAGTTTTATGTTAGGAAATTGATGGGTGAAGTAGGGCCATAGCGAAAATGAAATTAGAAGAAAAATAAAGAACAAGCACAAAAGAGGACACCAAAAAATTATGTGGTTTGGATTTTAGCCTACATCCACACGCAAAGACAGAAGGAAAATATTTCACTAGTGATATAAGGATTAGAAGTATTGTAATATTTTGGTTCACTATCCAGAACCCCAATACACCCAATCTTTCACTCACTAGACTCATAAGAGATTTAGAATTTTAAACCCTTAAAATCACTCAAGCTCTCTCCTTTTTTCTCTCATAAATTGGATGCAAAAATGAGAAGGAGGAGCCTATTTTTATAGCATGCATTATTATAATATTATTTTTTTTCTTCTTCTTTTTCGGCCCAGCATCCATTTTTCCTTTTTTTTCTCAATTTTTCTGTTGTTCCAATCAAAGAAGGAAGCAATGCCTTCTTTTTCAAAATGAGTGGGCCCACCTTCTAGAAGAGTGGTGCCCACATGCCATTTTTTTCATTCTCCTACTTGAAGATTATATTGAGAACCAATCAATCTCCCCACCATTTTTTCTTCTTCGCCATAGTCATGTTCTTACGTCTCTGCTAGTTCACAAGAGGATCTACTCCAGATAAACTTGTCAGCATTGATCGGCTTGGTCAAAACATCTGCTAGATTTTTCTTGATATGGATTTTTTGCAAATCGACGCTTCCATCTTCTACCACTTCTCAAACAAAGTGATATTGAACTCCTATGTGTTTTGTCCTGAAATGAAAGACTGGATTCCTTGCAATGTGGAAGGCACTTTGACTATCACAGCATATAGAAATTTTCTCTTGTTTGTGTTCAAGCTCCTCAAATAACTTTTGTATCTAAATAGCTTCATTGCAAGTTTGTGTAGCTGTCATATACTCTGCTTCTATTGTAGATAAAGTCATAACGATCTGTAATTTTGAAACTCAGCTTACAGTTGCTCCTGCAAGTGTAAACACATAACCAGTAGTGGATTTCCTTTTATCAAGGTCCCCTGCAAAATCTAAATCCACATAGCCCCTAACAGTAAACTATGATCCTCCATAACATAATGCAACATTCGATGTTCCTTTGATGTATCTCAGGATCCTTTTCACAGCTATCCACTGCTCTTTACCAGGATTGTCATGTATCGACTGACTATTCACATTGCTTGTGCAATGTCTGGTCTATTATATATCATCGTGAACACCATACTTCCCACTGCTGATACATACGATACTCGAGATATCTCATTCCTCTCTGCTTCATTGGCATGACACATACTTGAGGATAACTTAAAATTAAGAAGAAGTGGGGTATAAATTAACATAAAATCTTACATGTTAAAGCGCCACAAGATTTTCTTCAAGTAGTTCTTATGGGAAAACTAAATCTTCCTATTATTTCTGTCACGGTGAATTTGCATCTCTAGAATCTTATTTGCTGGTCCCAAATCCTTCATTTCAAACTCCCTAGCAAATTGTGCCTTCAATTCTTGGACTCCATCTTTGTTGGGGCCTGCTACCAACATGTCATCCACATACAATAGCAAAATGATGAAATTATTATCTTCAAATCTCTTATAATATGCACAATGGTCTGAACTGAGTTTGTTGTATCCAAGGCTTATGATGAAGGAATCAAATCTCTTATACCAACACATCGCCACCTGTTTGAGACCGTATAGAGATTTGTTTAACTTGCAAACCAAGTTCTCCTTTCTATTTTCAGGAAAATCTTCTGGTTGGAGCATATAAATTTCTTCTTCAAGTTCTCCATGAAGAAATACAGTTTTCACATCTAACTACTCTAAATGTAAGTCAAATGTAACACATATTGCAAAGACTACTCTGACTGTTGTAAGTTAAACTACCAGAGAAAAATATCTCGTTGAAGTCAATACCTTCTTTTTGAGCATATCTTTTCACTGCCAATTTTGCACGATACTGCTCCACTTGGTTATTGCCATCACGTTTGATCTTGTAGACTCATTTGTTACCAATGACTTTTCTTCCATGTGGTAGTGGTACAAGTTCTCATATTTTATTCTTGTGTAAAGTTTCAATTTCTTCTTGCATTGCTGTCATCCACAAAGTAACATCTGAATTGTTTAAAGTTTAATGAAAAATTAATGGCTCTCTATTCTCTGTTAAAAGACATTATGCAACATTGATCTCTGTGACATACTCCGGGTGCTATGCTGGTGGTCGTCTCTCACAAGTTGACCGAAAAACTTCTGGAGCCTCGGACGCGACTGGGTCTTATTCCTCGTGCTCTGGTACTGCTTCAGAAGAATTTGAATCTTCTGGAATATTTTTCACATATATAGGCACAGTCTCTGACTTTTCTTTTACAGTGCCATCATCTCCATCTTTCCTTTGCAGTTGATATTCTACAAAAATAAAATCTCTACTGATGATAATCTTGTGGGCAGTGGGGTCCTACAGACGATACCTTTTTACTTCATCAGCATACCCGAAGAAGATACACCTCTTAAATTTTAGATCTAACTTTGTTCTTTCCTGGGTATTGTACATCGCGTACACAAGATATCCAAATGCATGCAGGTAGGAGTAATCAACTAGCTTCCCTGTCCATATCTCCATTGCTGTCTTCAACCCAAGAGCTGCGGATGGCGACCGATTTACTGTATAACAGGCAATTTTAGCTATTTCTACTCAAAATGATTGAGTAGACCAGTGGTCTTCAACATAACTCTTATCTTTTCTGTAAGAGTCTTGTTCATCCGCTTTGCCACTCTATTTTTTTAAGAAGTGTATGCCACCGTGAACTGCCTCTGAATACCTTCTTGCTAAAAAAAGCAAAAAACTTGTCGTTTGTATACTCTCCACCGTTATTCGTCCTAAAGCACTTAATCCTTTTGTCAGATTCAAATTCTACTAGTGCTTTGTATTCTTTAAACACTGAAAATACATATGACTTTTTCGTAATTAGATACACCCAACATCTCTTGGAATAATCATCAACAAAAGTCGCCATTTAGTTTGCACCTCCCATGGATATGTCCAACAATTCCCAAATATCAGAATGAATCAAATCTAAAATGCATTTACTTATAGTAATAGATCTACTGAACTTTAATCTAAGCTGGTTACTTGTAACAAAATGCTCGCAAAATGGTAAACTTACTGATTTGAGCCCTAAAAGTAATTTTCGCTCAGAGAGAATCTTTAAACCTTGTTCTGACATGTGTGGCCAAGTTTGAGATGCCACGTCATCCTTGACTCTTATCATTTGATGTGACACATGCATCAGTCTCCTATAGTGTTTCTCCTTTAAGCATGAGTATATTAGTACCAATTTTTTCTGATTTTATCAATACAAGCACACCTTTAACAATCTTCATAATTTCATTCTCAACATGAATTTTTCACCCATGACTATCTATTTGTACCAAGGACAATAGATTTTTCTTCCAGTGTTTAATGTCGTATCTTCTCAATTGTGCGAATTGTACCATCAAACATTTTGATTTTGATAGTACCAATACAAGCGATCTCCAAGGCATGACCATCTCCAATATAAATAGATCCTCTTGAAATAAGTTCATATGTGTAGAACCATTCTCTCCGAGAGGTCATGTGTTAGGTAACTTCTAAGTTTATAAGTCAACATCAAATAGTCATTTTCTACCTTCTGAAGCAATTGTTGCCTCGCTGTAGAGAATTTTGCCATCATCTGAGGTACTTGCTACACACCCCTAAGCATTTGATGACTCAGGTTATTTGCCCTCTTTTCTCTTCTAGTTACTCAAACACTCTTTTTTGACATGCCCTTTCTTGCCATAGTTATAGAATTTAATATTCTTCTTACTTTTGGATTTTAATCTACCATGATTGTGACTCCCACTAGAGCCACATTCCGTTGATCTCCCTCTCGTTACCGATACACCTCCGCTTGCTGCAAACTTACTTGATTGTTTTCCTTATTTTTTCGTCTACTCTCTTTATTTAATACGGAGGCTGCAACATCGTCAAAAATCAGACTATTCATTGGATTATTATTCGTCAGGTTGATGATGAGTTGATTATACGAATCTGGTAGACTTTATAGTTAAAGCTTTGCACGTTCATTTTCCTCTATATTATGACCCAATATTGTGAGTTGTGAAATAGAGTCTTCAAGATGTTGATGTGGTCAATCACCGTTGTAGATTCTGCCATTTGAAGAGTATAAAATTTTCTCTTTAAGAAGATTTTATTGTGTAGTGACTTGGCCTTGCACAATTTTGTGAGAGTATCAATATTTCCTTCGCTGTATTTTTTTCTACCATGCTGGATAATACTTCATCCGCAAGTGTCAATTGTAGATCAGAAATGGCATTACCATCTATTTTGTTCCAATTGTCATTAGTTATCTCTATGGGTCTTTCTCCAATTACTGCCAAGTAATTATTTTTTCTCAATATAGCTTTCATCTTCATTTTTCACAATGAAAAATTATTTTCATTAAACTTTTCAATTTCATACTTTGCCACCATTTTGTTGATATATATTGTACACAAGCTAGTGTATTCTCAAATAGTTGTGAGTATGTGTGAATATGCACACCAGAAAAGTTTGTAGAAAAGACTGGAGGGTTCACAATGGTCCCACTTAAAACCTAGACTCCTTAAGCTCTTATCGCTTTTGTAACAGAACTTTCTTAGACATGTACAAAACCACACAATTGCTTTACTCACATCACTATTCCCTGCTTCACATCACAAAATTCTTGTATTGCTCCCACCATTTATCGTGACCAGTACCGTATATATAAACATTGCCGTATACGTGAACAATACCATATATGTGAATAGTATCGTATACGTTAACAGTACCCGACCCCAAAAATTCAACCAATAGCTTTGATACCACTGTTGAGAAATTGATGGGTGAAGCAGGGCCGCAACTAAAATGAAATTGGAAGAAAAATAAAGAGCAGGCACAAAAGAGGACACTAAAAAATTATGTGGTTCGGCTTTTAGCCTATGTTCACGGACGATGACAGAAGAAAAATATTTCACTAGTGATATGAGGATAACAAGTATTGTAATATTTTGGCTCACTATCTAGAACCCCAATACACCCAATCTCTCATTCACTAAACTCATAAGAGATTTATAATTTTAAACTCTTAAAATCACTCAAGCTCTCTCCTTATTTTCTCTCACAATTGGATGCAAAAATGAAGAGGATGAGCCTCTTTTTATAGCCAAAACTTGGTTGCTGTTCATATTTTATTATAATAATAATAATATTTTTTTATTATTTTTTTCTTCTTCTTTTTCGGCCTAGCACCCATTTTTTCCTTCTTTCTCCATTTTCTTTTGTTCCAGTCAAAGGATGAAGTAAAGCCTTCTTCTTCAAAATGGGCAGGCCCACTTTCTAAAAGGGTGGTGCCCACATACCATTTTTGTCATTTTATTCGTTGATCGAATTCGTATAGAGAAACCAATGCTTAAACCATGATTTTTTTAACACAGAAAAATCAAAAGCCATCCCCATATGCAACAAATTAATACCTTCATTGTTCTTATCTAGGTTTGAAGTTTCAGCTTATGATAAACTTCTAATACTCATTTCTATAAGAAAATTAATTTTTGCTTATCAATAAAATGAAGAATACAGTAAATGAAGAAAATTATTTCTAGCTTATCAATAAAGTGAAGAAGACAATAAATTAAAGTACAAACAATAAAAAATATACCAATTTACTTGCTCAAGCTTTTTTGTTTCTTTTGCATTTTCTTCTTCCCACAAATAATTTAACTTTCTTAAGATTTGTAGTTGTTAGAATTTTTATAGTCTCGGTGGAGAAAGAAAGGTTTTTCATGGTGTAATCTCCTTTAGGAAGGAAGTATCTCAAGAGTCACGATTCTCTCTCTTTCTCCTTCTTCTTCTTTTTTTTTAATTTTAATTTTAATATGTCACCTTAGTTTTTTTGTATTTCGAGTCACATATTTAATAGGGTGTTAATGCCAAATAAGCAATTATCTCAATCCTCGGATTGAAACATATTGGTGATTAGATTTTGATGTGTAGATTTGAGTTAAAATCTCAAGTTACGTTACATGGGTTTGGCTAAGTTACATGTAACTTACATCCAGCCTAAGAGTTGCACCCCCATAACTCAAAACATGTATTCAACCAAATAATGTTTGAATTATTGGATTCAACTCTTGGATTGCATGTAAGTTACATATAATGTAACATAATATGATTTTAAAATATCTCCTCTCTAATTTTAAAAGCTTGCTTATTAAAAAAATTCTTAATTTTTAATAAAAATTTAATTGACAACCAACAACTGTATTTTTAGTAAAAATTTTATTTAAATAAAAAATAACATCAACCGGACCCTATAAGTGAAATAAATAAAGGTGGAAAGAACTTATTTGAACAAATTAGGTTTAAACAGAGAGTTGGACTACGAAGTGCCAACAAATTTCTTTCTTTTGTTTCGGTCAACTACTCTAATATATTTGCCTTTTTACAGTTGTAACAAATTGGCAAATTGAACTTGTGTTGACACAATTACATATTATTTATTAATGTTGCATCAATGAGAATATATTTTATGTTTAGTTCTTCGGATCTTGTAGAGCCAACCTGTCGGTCTCTCAGTCATCTTCCAGCTAGACCGAAAATTTTTAAAAACAGAAAATTGGCAATTAATATATGAAACTTTCTATTCATTGCTAAACAGTCAACTGGCAGTCTTCAAGCCAAGACTATGTTACCCCTGGGTTAGCAAACCCCTCTTTTTGTGATGTAGTTGGCCCACCGTTGTGGAAAATTCTAAAGTATATTAGAGTTATAATATGAATTGTAAAATAAATAATTAATGTTATAATATTTTTATATTTATTTTTAAAAAATATTGGTGATTATATTAAATTTAATTATATATATTATTTATGTATTAATTGGTTGTATTACTATTTTTAAAATTTCTCATTACAAACAACGAAATCCAATGAACTAAAGGACGACACATGTTTTGTTAAAATAAGTAGATCGACCATTCCGGTAAAGAATAGATAAAAGGTTTGGAAAAAGATATGCTGTAAGGAGGGAAAAGATATATGTTGAAGGATTGAAACTTCATTGAGCTCAGCAGGGGCAACTTTCGTGAATTGACGATGAGAAACAATTTTTGCGCAATATAATTGCAAATGAGAAGGTTAAAGGGTGGGAACACATAATTTTTTCGCAAGATGATTAATATATTTTTGTTCTTAATTAACCAGCATGACACTTTATTCTAGTTAGAAATCTTTAACCAGCATAGCACTTCTAAACAACAGAAGCTGGAACTTTATCATGTATCCGCAAAAGAATTTGTTTCTTTCGTTGATGAATCCCCCAAAATTTAATTACAACTACTCAAATCATGTAAAAAGAAAGAAAAGGAAATGTATGAGATAGAATCCCCCAAAAAAATAATAAGAAATAAAAAACAACTCAACCCAATAAAACAAATTCAAATTTTTCTTAGGCTTTAATGTGTAGTGTGCTTCTGTATATGCTACAATTAGAAATTTAGAATTACAACAATGATCACAAAAATAAATGATGGAAGCACTACAAACACATAGAGAAGGAACCATTACTTCAGGCAACATTATATTTGTGTGATGGACTCTTCATGTGAATGTGGTGCTGTTGCTGTAGATTTTTATTTTTATTTTGTTTTCTTTCTCAGCAGATTGCTTTGGCATCCACCAAATTCGGAGACCTTTTTCTAGGCTTCCTCTCTAAATTAAGATCATTTGGTGAAGCTTAAATGCTAGCATTTCACGGGCCATTAATGATTCATGGTCAGTAATGACTAATGACCCAAACTCTACAAAACCTTTCCGTAAACCTCTCTCTTCCTTATCCCAATATTCTTCCATTAGCTTATCCATTTCCCATCATCAGAAAACACCATTAAATTCAATGAAACATCCTTATGACACTCCAAAATTTCCCAACTTGTTATTTTTATTTTTATTTTTGGTGAATTATAATCATATAGAGCTTCAATCTTAAGTCCATACAATTAAATGCATCATGAGATGGAAAAATAGATCTTTTGTCTCAGATATGTCTCACAGTTTTCAAAAAGAGTAAAGGTCTCGTAGAACTCTAGGTTTGATTGCTCAGAGGTAGCCCGCATGCAAGTGTTCTTTTCCATTTTTAACTACCAGCCGTTTGATTATAATTATTCATATCTAACTGTTGCCTCGAGAAAAAGACAAAAAAAGGGGTTAAAAAACCCGGGGGTAAGGTAGCTGGATCCCTTTCTTTATTTAATCGGACCTATAAGTTTCTCCAGTTCAATATCTTAAAGAAATTATTTGTGTATATTTTATTATAATAATTACTTGCCTATCTCACAATATTTTAAGCAGCGATGATTTGTTTGATTCAATTCGGGAGCTTAAAGCAATATGTGGAGTTTTGGAAGTGCTCTCTGCCAAACACAACTCTACTAACCTAACTTTTGTCCTGATCGGGAGAAAAAAAAATAAAAAAATAAAATAACAACTCATGTCGCTTGAAAAATCACATGCATTGACTTTAGATCGGATTAATTTTCGCTGATTGACTTTTGACAGGATTAATTTTCACTTACTCCCCCAATAAATTGATTATTTCTACAATCTCTCCCAAATTATTATAAATTTAAACTACTATTAAGAACATACAAAAATCTTCATCAATGTGCCCTCATTCATCCTTGTCTTTTGAATGGTGTTTAAGGATGAAATTTATAATAATTTAAAAAAAATCTTCAGAGAATAAATATAAATTAATTAACCCTTATTGATATTTGATAGCTAATATTCGGTTTAAATCCCTGTATTTTTTTCAGTCACACCTACTTGAAATGACAATCACTAACTTTCTCTCACACGTTGCGTGACAAAAATGTTCCAACTTTAATGGCTTGACCCAACAAATAACGATTTTCCACTACAAAATTTGTTTTTAATGTAAAAGAAGAAGAGAAATTTTGCTCTTTTTGTGGTTTACAAATGACACTTGAAAATGATAATGTTACTGTGTAATTCAAGTACACAAAATACTTTATATTACATGTATATTGTAGGTGTTTTATTTTTTGTTTAATTTTAAATATTCCCCTAGTACATTGACAAATATTAAATAACACCTAATTATTCCGACATTGCTCAATCACTACCAACCCGTTGCACTACACGGAATGACACTAAATCTATATGTTTGATACTTTAATTTAAATTTGTATGGCCCAATATACCCCTGAGAATCTTTCGTTTCACGAAAGCGAACCCACTTTAATGACCATTTTATCCTGAAACTTAACTATATGCTATGCTTTTAGCTCATGTATTAACGGGGTATTTCATGAACTTTGATTTAGTTAAAAATTATTATATAGATATTTCTTAAGATTAACCATGATAAAATTTGTCCTACATTCACACACGCTCCACTTATTTTATCTTTTGATATAAAAATAAAAATTCTATGTATTCCAATCAATAATTTAATCCAACAACCGGAAGTTTTCCGTTTATACTTATTGGACAATCTAGACACAGATTTATATTAATGCATAAAAATGTATTAGTCAATCATGAAATCAAAAACTTTTAAGATTCGATCAAAGTCAAACCCAATCTTATAATTTTAAACCCAAATAACAAACAAACCTAATCAAAGTATCAAACTCTAAACTAATTTGCAGACAAAGAGACAACTGCGATTGTGGCGATAGAAACACCTCGTATGGTGACTTCGTGCAATGAAAATGATGGTGCAGACTATATCGCACCAGCACTATTGTGCGATTTAAGTACACTATACTTTGTCTGGTATAGTTGAAACCCTTAATTCTAAGTTTCCTCAAGTTTTTGGTAAAGGAGAAAAGTATTTAAGATGAACAAATTGAAAAAAAAATATTTTTATAAACTAATTATTCAATTTACTATTTAACCTTTTTTCTACGCAAATTTTTTTTTTTAACAATTTCAGAGGCATTTTGAGAATTGACGAAATAATTGAGTGTTGTTTAATTCGACACAACTTCTTAAAAAAATTTAGACAGAAAGAAAGATAGAGTGTATTATGAAGACGTTCTAATTCAAGATCCTAAATTTTTAAAGTTTAGAAAAATAATTAAACTGGTTTAATAATATAATGACCGTGAATAGTATAATTATTTTCTACTATTAAACTACTTGGTTTAATTTTTTTTTTCTAGACTTTAAAGTTCAGGATTCTAGACCAATACTCTATATATATGAATTTAAAAACAAAATAAACTAAAAAATTTACTGATTATAATGACTATTTTAGCAATTGTACCGTCAATTCTATTCAAATGAAGGGAATTATAGTCTTTTACACTAAAACTGTTAGCTTCAAGTCTTTAACTTCGAAATAAATAGAATTGGGGGCGCAATGACTATTTATTGAAAGTGATGGGAACATTGTTGCATATGTTTTAACATTTGGGGGCTGGAAAACATTTGACCCTTATGGGTTGTGACCAGGTCTACTCCGTCACAGTCATATGACCCTCTCACTAAACTCCATGCATGTGCCGCCGTGCCGGTGCGCTCTGAAGCGTTAGTTGCAGTTTGTTCTATTTATTGATTTATGTTCAATTTGAGCTGGTACATATTTGTTTGTTACATGCATTGTTCCTCCCTTTCTCTCATCTGTTGAGACCCTAATAGCAGGAAAGCTTCTCAGTATTTACTAGTCATTTATGTCTCATGTATATATCTCATACAGGTCATTGTCTGCCATAAAGGCCCTTGAAAACGATGAAATTGATCTTGAAGGTGGTAGGCTGGAAAAAGGTAGAGATAGAATTGTAACACCCCACACTCGGGTTTTGACCCGTTGACCCCCCATATATAAAGAAGAGCCGGGTTCCATATTTATTTTGGGGCAGGGGGTATTATTGGAAGAGAGAGAGAGAGACAGGCAGAAGAGAGAGAGATGTTTTGACCCGGTTTTGACCCGAACCCGACCCGGACCCGAGACGTTGACCCGGTCGTTTCTCCCGATTCCGGCCACCTCACCGGCCGTGCTTGGTACCGTTTTGAAGCTTGAGAGACGAGCAACGTATCCCTGCCATCCTCGTCGCCGGAAACTGCCTGGAAGGCCGCCGGTTGAAGCCCGAAACCCGCGGCCTAAACCCGTTTTCGTCGCCGTCGATTTCGCCGGATTTGTGGCACGCCACCACTTGAATCTTGTTCCTCAGCTCCCCAGCATCATTTTCCGACCGACCCCGTCACCTGAATCGGCCGGATTGCCGCCGATTTGCTCTTGGAAAACTCGCGGCTTTGGGAGCTCGATCCGCCGCCGTCGCCGCGCGTGGGAGGTCACCGCCGCCACCATTGGACTCAGCGTGGCCGGAACTAGCAGACCTAAGCTCTCCGTCGCCGTTGACTGAAGTCCGGTCACCGTTGATCGGCAGGGGCAATTCGGTAATTTCATAAAACTTTGGGGGTGATTTTGTAATTTGTGAAATCAGTGGGTAATTTGGTAATTTAAGGTTAGGGCAGTAAGGTAATTTGTGATTTTGAGGATAAATCGGTAATTTAAGTTGTTAAGGATATTTTGGTAATTTTACGCTCCGAGAGTAATTTCATAATTTCAGACATTGTGATTATTTCCGTGATCTGAATTGAGAATACTTTGGTAATTGAAGATTCTACGGATATTTTGGTAAAATCATAATGTTGAGGGCATTTTGGTAATTTTGGCATGTAGGGGTATTTTGGTAATTTTATACATGCGAGAATAATTATTATTGATAGCTATTCGTTTCGAGAAGTATTGTATAAGAATAGTTGTATTTCAATTCACGGAGAATGATTATTGTTTCCTTGATTAGGAGGATCCGCGAACGAGAATCAACCCGCGGACGTGGTTGATACCGAGTTTGGACATTGTCACGGTGAGTGGAATATACAAAACTGATTTTATAAGTATATGCCGATTTTATGATACAGTGTAGATTGTTTGAAAGATAAGTATTTAATACTTTAATTTAATGATTTTCTAGAAATTGAAATTTATCCATGTGTTGCGATTTATTGTTATTAAAATGAGTTTGAATATGATTTTATTGTCGCATTTAAGTAAAAGCATGATATTAGAATATGTTGAGGAAAAAGGAAATGGGATTTCAGATGAGATTATCTGTTCATGTACACGTGCGTTAAATGTTATTTGAGAAATTATTAAACAGTACCCTCCCCTCAGATAATATGAGATAAATACAGAGACATATGAGATGAGATAGAGGCCTTTGAGGCCGTCCGAGCACACATAGAGGCTTTGGGCCGTGTGTTTGGGTGCTTTTGCCTTTTGGGGGCTTATGCATGCAGTATGAAAGTTACAGAGATACCGATAAAGAGATATATAAGTTATGAGATATGAGATTTGCCCTGTCTATCCGTGTAGCTCCGGGGCGTGACGATACCCAGATAGTACGTCATTGCCTGTCTGTTGAGGTCCGGATATAATGAGATATGAGATTTATTATGTCTATCCGTGTAGCTCCGGGGCGTGACGATACCCAGATAGTACGTCATTGCCTGTCTGTTGAGGTCCGGATATAATGAGATTTATTCTATCTATCCGTGTAGCTCCGGGGCGTGACGATACCCAGATAGTACGTCATTGCCTGTCTGTTGAGGTCCGGATATGATGAGATATGAGATTTTCCTTATCTATCCGTGTAGCTCCGGGGCATGGCGATACCCAGATAGCACGTCATTGCCTGTCTGTTGAGGTCCGGATATGATGAGATCATGTTCCTAAGTACTTGTTTGGTGATAACTTTTGATATGACAAGTATTATGCTTCCATCGACTTTACGCAAATTTATGTAATATAGTATGTCAGTGACTGATTTAACTTATATATGTTGATGTAAGTAAATTGGATTTCCAAACGAATCACAATAAACGATATAGATGTTTTACATGTTTGAAAAGTCTATTTTGAGATATGTACGAATATTGATTTCTCTGTTATGCCCATGTGTTTATGTGATGTTTTGATATGATATGTTGATATATATGTGTTTATTGACATGGGCATACATATGAATATTTCATTGGCATGAGCACGAAAATGCATTATGTTTTCCATGTTTCCTGGAAAATGAGAAAGTGGATTTTAGCAAATGAGATTTGAAAAGAAAGAAAGATTGTTTTATAGTTTTAGCTTGGATGCTTGAATTCGTTACTGGCTTAGTGGAGGACTCTCCAGATGTTTATATAGTTATGAGATAAGTGGGCGAAGGATGCTTTGCGAGAAGCCCAAAGAGAAAGTTAAGAAAGTTAAGAGAGTGTCCTACTAAGCGGTAATCGAATGAAGGTAGCTCAAGTAAGTAGTTTGAAAGAGAATGTGAAAGTTTGAGACTAATAGAATGATATTTTGATGGAATTGATTTGAGAAAGAGTAATTCTTTTAAATACATTTATTTTTCAGAAAACAGTATCCACTCACTGAGTTTTGTACTCACCACGTTTTATTATATTTTATTTTTCCCCCCACAGGAGATTTGCAGGTACATCAGTCAACCCAGCATCGGTAGTTAGATTTGTAATTGTGACCACGTGATGGTGCTAGAAGCCGTAGATTTAGTATCTTGTTATTTTGAATATTATGATTTATATTTATGGTTATGTTTTGTATTTAAGGATAACCATTGTATTTGTGTTATATTGAAGTGCTTTGTGCGATATTTGAGATGATGACTGGAGAAGTTGGATTTGAAGTTTGGATGATTATTGGGATATTATTGGGAGTGTTGTTTTGTAAATTGTAATTTCGGAAATGTTGTATTGATAGGGGAGGTTCTGCCGAATTTTCGGTTGAATCCTTAGATAGTATTATATTATTCGATTCGATTTTACGGGATTAGATAGACTCGCCCTGGGGGTGCGGGGCGGGTCGTTTCAGTTGGTATCAGAGCATGGTTATAGATTCTGTAGACTTTGCTGTCGTAAATAGGATAAGTTTTATTGTTATGAGAGTCGGAATTGATATTTTGTAAGCACCATCATGATTCGTCGTAGCAGTAGACGTGGCCGTACTAGACTAGTAGCTGGGTTGACTTCAGAAGATGTACCTGCGGGGAAAATGATCCCGTAGATGAGGGAATTGTTGAGTCCTCAACGTACGAGGTTGTGCAACAGGCACCAAGAGATGCTCCGAACATTGAGCAGTCGATTGATAGATTAGCTCAGATTGTGACTACAGTGGTATAGAATCAGACTCATCCGCATGTCGATCATGCAAATACTATCGAGCGTGTACAAAGTTTAGAGGTAAAAGTTTTTTAATGGTTCTGGTGATCCACACATTTTTTTTTATTTCTCGTGCATTTGTTATGCATATAGAGAGGGAATCTGATTTGCTAGATTATGGTTTGGTTGTTAGTACACCTACCGGAGGGTCACTACTTGCGGAGAGGGTGTACCGAGATTGCATGATTCGATTGAGTGAGCATGAATTTAAGGCGAATTTGATTATTTTAGACATTCGAGATTTCAATGCCATTCTGGGCATGGATTGGCTTACATCTCACCATGGTGAATTGTGTTTACAAGCCAGGAGAAATTATGGTGAAATTTTGTGGTGAGCGTAAAGTTTTACTCTCATTTGTTATATCGGCCACTGAGTCAAGATGCTTACTAAGGAAAAATTGTTCAGCCTATCTTGCATAAGTTATAGACATTGAAGCTCAGGAGTTGAGATTGAAGGATATTCCAACCGTTCAGGAATTTTCAGATGCATTTCCAGATGAACTTCCAGGGATGCCACCTAGCAGGGAGATTGAGTTTTCCATTGATTTAGTCCCTGAGACGGCTCCTATATCTATAACACCATATAAGATGGCTCCAGCTGAACTTAAGATTCAACTACAAGAATTGGTGGATAAAAGATTTATTAGACCTAATGTGTCTCCATGGGGTGTTCTGGTTTTATTTGTTAAGAAAAAGGATGGTACTCGTAGAATCTGCATTGACTATAGGCAGGTGAATAAAGTTACCGTGCGTAATAAATATCCACTTCCGCGTATTGATGACTTGTTTGATCAACTTCAGGGAGCCAAGATTGATTTACGCTCGGGATATCATCAGCTGAGAATTTACGAGGTCGATGTTTCTAAAACAGCATTCAGAACTCGTTATGGACATTATGAGTTCTTGGTGATGCCATTTGGGTTGACTAATGCCCCAGCAACTTTTGTGTTCATTGATGATATTTTGGTGTATTCTCGAAGTCAGGAGGAACATGAGGAGCACTTGCGGATTGTTCTGCAGACTTTAAGGCAAAAGTAATTGTATGCCAAGTTAAACAAATGTGAGTTCTGGTTGGGTAAAGTAGCATTTCTAGACCATGTGATATCAGTTGAAGGAATTTATGTTGATCCTCTAAAGGCTGAAGCGATTGTAAACTGGGAATGGCCTACAAATGTGATCGAAGTTCGAAGTTTCCTTGTATTAGCTGGCTATTATCGTTAGGATTTGTGATTCTGTTACGGAGAATGCTATATTTTCGAGGTATCAGAGTAGCGCAGCGAAGCGTGATATGATTGATTTTGATCTTGATAAGGATTTATAGATCATAAGTAATTCTTGAGGTTTAGATTCTGTGAGCATGACTACAAGTGAATTTCGAGGACGAAATTCTTTGAAGGGGGGAAGTTTGTAACACCCCACACCCGGGTTTTGACCCGTTGACCCCCCATATATAAAGAAGAGCCGGGTTCCATATTTATTTTGGGGCAGGGGGTATTATTGGAAGAGAGAGAGAGAGACAGGCAGAAGAGAGAGAGATGTTTTGACCCGGTTTTGACCCGAACCCGACCCGGACCCGAGACGTTGACCCGGTCGTTTCTCCCGATTCCGGCCACCTCACCGGCCGTGCTTGGTACCGTTTTGAAGCTTGAGAGACGAGCAACGTATCCCTGCCATCCTCGTCGCCGGAAACTGCCTGGAAGGCCGCCGGTTGAAGCCCGAAACCCGCGGCCTAAACCCGTTTTCGTCGCCGTCGATTTCGCCGGATTTGTGGCACGCCACCACTTGAATCTTGTTCCTCAGCTCCCCAGCATCATTTTCCGACCGACCCCCGTCACCTGAATCGGCCGGATTGCCGCCGATTTGCTCTTGGAAAACTCGCGGCTTTGGGAGCTCGATCCGCCGCCGTCGCCGCGCGTGGGAGGTCACCGCCGCCACCATTGGACTCAGCGTGGCCGGAACTAGCAGACCTAAGCTCTCCGTCGCCGTTGACTGAAGTCCGGTCACCGTTGATCGGCAGGGGCAATTCGGTAATTTCATAAAACTTTGGGGGTGATTTTGTAATTTGTGAAATCAGTGGGTAATTTGGTAATTTAAGGTTAGGGCAGTAAGGTAATTTGTGATTTTGAGGATAAATCGGTAATTTAAGTTGTTAAGGATATTTTGGTAATTTTACGCTCCGAGAGTAATTTCATAATTTCAGACATTGTGATTATTTCCGTGATCTGAATTGAGAATACTTTGGTAATTGAAGATTCTACGGATATTTTGGTAAAATCATAATGTTGAGGGCATTTTGGTAATTTTGGCATGTAGGGGTATTTTGGTAATTTTATACATGCGAGAATAATTATTATTGATAGCTATTCGTTTCGAGAAGTATTGTATAAGAATAGTTGTATTTCAATTCACGGAGAATGATTATTGTTTCCTTGATTAGGAGGATCCGCGAACGAGAATCAACCCGCGGACGTGGTTGATACCGAGTTTGGACATTGTCACGGTGAGTGGAATATACAAAACTGATTTTATAAGTATATGCCGATTTTATGATACAGTGTAGATTGTTTGAAAGATAAGTATTTAATACTTTAATTTAATGATTTTCTAGAAATTGAAATTTATCCATGTGTTGCGATTTATTGTTATTAAAATGAGTTTGAATATGATTTTATTGTCGCATTTAAGTAAAAGCATGATATTAGAATATGTTGAGGAAAAAGGAAATGGGATTTCAGATGAGATTATCTGTTCATGTACACGTGCGTTAAATGTTATTTGAGAAATTATTAAACAGTACCCTCCCCTCAGATAATATGAGATAAATACAGAGACATATGAGATGAGATAGAGGCCTTTGAGGCCGTCCGAGCACACATAGAGGCTTTGGGCCGTGTGTTTGGGTGCTTTTGCCTTTTGGGGGCTTATGCATGCAGTATGAAAGTTACAGAGATACCGATAAAGAGATATATAAGTTATGAGATATGAGATTTGCCCTGTCTATCCGTGTAGCTCCGGGGCGTGACGATACCCAGATAGTACGTCATTGCCTGTCTGTTGAGGTCCGGATATAATGAGATATGAGATTTATTATGTCTATCCGTGTAGCTCCGGGGCGTGACGATACCCAGATAGTACGTCATTGCCTGTCTGTTGAGGTCCGGATATAATGAGATTTATTCTATCTATCCGTGTAGCTCCGGGGCGTGACGATACCCAGATAGTACGTCATTGCCTGTCTGTTGAGGTCCGGATATGATGAGATATGAGATTTTCCTTATCTATCCGTGTAGCTCCGGGGCATGGCGATACCCAGATAGCACGTCATTGCCTGTCTGTTGAGGTCCGGATATGATGAGATCATGTTCCTAAGTACTTGTTTGGTGATAACTTTTGATATGACAAGTATTATGCTTCCATCGACTTTACGCAAATTTATGTAATATAGTATGTCAGTGACTGATTTAACTTATATATGTTGATGTAAGTAAATTGGATTTCCAAACGAATCACAATAAACGATATAGATGTTTTACATGTTTGAAAAGTCTATTTTGAGATATGTACGAATATTGATTTCTCTGTTATGCCCATGTGTTTATGTGATGTTTTGATATGATATGTTGATATATATGTGTTTATTGACATGGGCATACATATGAATATTTCATTGGCATGAGCACGAAAATGCATTATGTTTTCCATGTTTCCTGGAAAATGAGAAAGTGGATTTTAGCAAATGAGATTTGAAAAGAAAGAAAGATTGTTTTATAGTTTTAGCTTGGATGCTTGAATTCGTTACTGGCTTAGTGGAGGACTCTCCAGATGTTTATATAGTTATGAGATAAGTGGGCGAAGGATGCTTTGCGAGAAGCCCAAAGAGAAAGTTAAGAAAGTTAAGAGAGTGTCCTACTAAGCGGTAATCGAATGAAGGTAGCTCAAGTAAGTAGTTTGAAAGAGAATGTGAAAGTTTGAGACTAATAGAATGATATTTTGATGGAATTGATTTGAGAAAGAGTAATTCTTTTAAATACATTTATTTTTCAGAAAACAGTATCCACTCACTGAGTTTTGTACTCACCACGTTTTATTATATTTTATTTTTCCCCCCACAGGAGATTTGCAGGTACATCAGTCAACCCAGCATCGGTAGTTAGATTTGTAATTGTGACCACGTGATGGTGCTAGAAGCCGTAGATTTAGTATCTTGTTATTTTGAATATTATGATTTATATTTATGGTTATGTTTTGTATTTAAGGATAACCATTGTATTTGTGTTATATTGAAGTGCTTTGTGCGATATTTGAGATGATGACTGGAGAAGTTGGATTTGAAGTTTGGATGATTATTGGGATATTATTGGGAGTGTTGTTTTGTAAATTGTAATTTCGGAAATGTTGTATTGATAGGGGAGGTTCTGCCGAATTTTCGGTTGAATCCTTAGATAGTATTATATTATTCGATTCGATTTTACGGGATTAGATAGACTCGCCCTGGGGGTGCGGGGCGGGTCGTTTCAAGAATAGTACGTGGTAGCAGGGCAGTTAAATTCCCCAATCAGGCCTTGTTGTCTGGCTGTGCTTATTGCATTTCCTCCTGCAGTATGATATTGGTGAACAAGTTTGTACTTTCCGGCTATAGTTTTGATGCTGGGATATCTTTAATGGTCTACCAGGTAATATCCTAATTAAATTAGAGTAGAGGTTTTTGATTTTACACTGGCGGTAAGTTTTTGTTGGGAATTTTATTCATACATTTAATTAAATACTTAGAAACAGTTTTTGAAATCTAACAAGCTTATGACTCTGTTGTGGATGCAGAATTTTATCTCAGTGATTACAGTGACCATATTGAGTTTTCTTGGGGTAATATCAACGGAACCACTAACCTGGAGGCTGATAAAGGTCTGGTTGCCCGTAAATGTTATATTTGTTGGGATGCTTATTACAAGCATGTTTAGGTATGAATTTAATTCCCATTAATATTTATCCTAAATTGGTTTCATATGAAGATAATGTTGCGAGTTTAATTGTTGGAATGAAGTTTTTATCAAGTAGCTTCTCGACTGACTTTGTTCTGCCAACTTGCTATCTTCTGCCTGTGAAATGGTGTATTAGAAGCTAACCAGTAATGGTTAATACAGGCATCTTTTTTGAGACTTGATGTGTAAGATTCAGAGACGTAGACTTAACTTTAGGACTAGTGAAATTTAGTTTAGTATTTTGAGCTCAGCCAGATTTGCTCTTATGCTGATTTTTGCGATTTTTTTAAAACTCAAGAGGTATTCTTTTTGTTTGCCCATTTAATGGAGCACTTGAGTTAATATCACCTTTGGGTACTAGATGTTATGGTGGAGGTCTTTTTCTATGAAGTGAAAAAGTCCATCTTTGAGTCTTTACATTTGGCACTTTATGTAAAAAAGCCCAATGCTTGTATTCCTATCTTTTCAATGAAATCTTGTTCATAAAAACTATTGGTTCTCATGTGGATTCCCACCTGTTTTAAACTATTATTCTAATCAGAACTCCATAGAAAATACATAATCAAGTTCAACTTAGGTCCTATGGTTTTCGGTATTGCAACAGTCCTCAATTTCTCTCCCAAAGTTTTAAGATTATCATGCGTGATGGTTTTCTTTTTCAGGGTACTAGAGCTTCTATTGTTGAGTTTTTACTCGTGAGCTTTGGATTTTGGGTTCACATGTTACTTAACATGGTGGCTGGTCTGCCCTTGGGTAAGATAGGTTTAGGATTCTAGTTGTCATTCTGATACATTTAGTCACAAAAGGAAAACTGGAAATTAAAAAAAAAAATTTAAATTTTCAGGGAGCTTTTTCCATAACTATATGTAAGCGTTCAAAAGATGTCAAGTCTTGGAGCCATCTTCCGTCCTAGTCTTTTAATGTCGTTGGAGATAGCCTGACCCTTTTTTTTTTCCCATCCCCAAATCTCGTCAAAGCATGTTCTTGGTTCTACAGATACCAATAAAATGTAAAGAGATCTACAAATCAACAAATGCCTTTTTCCGTTTTTTGGCGCTCAAGTAGTGAACATACTTGTGGATTTTCCTTGTGCTTCTTGTGTTACCCATTTGTCATGTCATTAAGGTATATTATGGACAATCAATAGATTGACTCACAAGATTAATAATTGTTGCAACTTCATTTAATTCTTGTGGTACGGGTCGTGGTTCATCATCTTTTAACTTAATTATGTTTAAATTTATCTGCAGTCTAAAATATATAAATGTAGCTATGGTCACAGTGCTGAAGAATGTTACCAATGTAATAACTGCTGTTGGTGAAATGTATTTGTTCAACAAGCGTCATGACAACAGAGTCTGGGCTGCTCTTTTCCTAATGGTATGTTCAATTACTATGATATTGGAGATTTTTTTTATAATTATTTTTTGAGGTACCAAATCAGGATCAAAAACAACTTAATGAATTCAATGTTATCATTCTTTCAGTTGAGAGATTCTTTTTTGGCAATGCAAGATCTTGTATTCTTATTTCTTTCCTTCAATTTTTTTCTTGTACTTCAAAAACATCTTATCATAGTGATTTATATTCACTCTTTTAGCATATATGACAAACAAATTCAGTCTAAAGTCATTGACTTTCCAAATGAAAGATTTCCTGCCATTGACTGGTGCAGATCATCTCAGCAATATCTGGAGGGATTACTGATCTATCTTTTCATGCTGTCGGCTATGCATGGCAGATTATAAATTGTTTCCTAACTGCATCATATTCTGTAAGTATATGGTTTGGAGGTTATTATTTTCTCTTCTGCAATTTATAATTTCATTCTATCATACTTTCCCTTTTTTTCTGTAGAGACTTTGACATTGTTTTGACCAATATATGGAAGCATAATCGTATGTAATATGTGTTGTTATTATTATTAGTCTGCTAGTTTATATTTCCTACCCATGTAGATTGGAGAACTGCCTTAGCAACATCCTAGGGATTGGAGGGGGCACATGCATCATAGTTGATGTCAGTTTATAATATTGATATCAATATTATAGTCAAGACATGCCTTTAATTATGCTTTCATCTAGCAGTAAGGAGCTGGAAATTACATGAAGACTGTCAGAATAAGGGAATTATGTGTTCTCAACTGACCAAATACTCCCCCCCCCCCCCCCCCAAAAAAAAAGAACAGCTAGCAGACTTTTTGTCAATTGAAGTATAAAATGAGAAAATTGTTGTGTTGATTGCAAAACTTTTTGGGGTGATTCCATCATGAACTTCCTGTATTTCATAGAAAGAAATGGTTGCTTGCACAAGATGGTCGAAGAGCACCATAAAATTTTCAGAATACATCACGAATGTTGATATAAGAAAATTCACGAATGTCGATATAAGAAAATTGACAAATAAATTTTTTGTATATGATAAATGCATGACTTGTTTTTGCTTTTACCAAATTACATTGTACAGTGATTATGGCCAATTTAAGCATCTTCATGGAACAATATCAAGAGATTAGGGGTGCATTTGCTACATTTTCCAATTGGTGTTTTTTAAAACTCTTTTTAGAAATGAAAATGGTTCTTTAAATTTAGCATTTTCAAGAAGCAAAATGGCAAAAGACTTTCTGGTTTGTCATTTGTAAATGGAAAAGAGTATGATTTCTTCGGTAAATATGAAAAAAAATGGAAATGGTACTTTAAATTTGGCATTTTCAAGATCCAAAATGGCAAATATTTTCTAGTTTGGCATTTGTAAGTGGAAAAGAGTATGATTTCTTTGGTAAAAATGGAAAAGGGACTTTGAGAAATGCCAAAAATATTAACATATTGTTTTTGGTTTCCTTTGTAGAAGTTGAAAAATAAATTTTTATTTTTTGAAAAACTTTTTCCCAAATTCTTTCTGACATGCAAATTTTCACCTTTTTGGGATGTTTGGTATTTTTGGATTTCAGAAAAAACTAATAATTATAAGTAAAAGATGGTATCAAATTGCTCTCTATTTTCTCTTGACTGGTTTTTACCAGTCAAGTTTTTTTTTCTTTCTCAGTCAGAGGCTAAAAGACATGATTTTGGACTGGGTCTATTTTCAAATTTAATGATTTGCATACAGGTAAAACTAGGTGTTCTGTTTGCATCTTGTTATCTTTTGTAAATAATTTATTCATCTTTCATGATCGTAGTATCTGAATACTGGTTTTCTCAGATCCCCTTTTAACTTGTTTTATTGCAATTTAAGTATGAAATTAGTTAGTTGACTATTTGTTTAATTTTGTTGGTGCAGCTGACTTTGCGTAGGGTCATGGATACAGCCAAACAAGTCACCAAGTCTGGAAACTTGAATGAGTTTTCAATGGTCTTGCTAAATAACAGCCTTTCCTTGCCTTTGGGTGTTCTTCTTGTTATTGTTTTCAACGAGGTGGATTATCTTTCTAGAACGTGAGTTATTTTTTCCCTTTTCTTTTTGGCCTTTTCCATTTCCTTTTTGGTTATTTGACAATAAAGCTGAGGTCCATTATGTTTTTCAGCCCAACCCACTTAGTTTTTTTGTATATCCTTGTAGACATGATTCCAAGAGCTAGCACGTTCCTTGCTTGTGTGGATGCCTTGAAAGTAGCTGTTGCATGTTTCATACTATACTATCCTTTTTTGATTTCTTCTATTTGTGTATATGGCTTATTGTTTTCTTTGTACTCTTACATGTGATGAGCTTAACCATAACTCTATGATAACTTGAGTCTGGCTTGTTATTTCTTTGTAATTTTAAACCTTACGTTTGATGCACAATAACCAAATCTTTCATGATAACTGAACTCTTTGAAATATACTTGTCTGCAGACCACTGATGAGGTTGCCCAGCTTCTGGTTAGTTATGACATTAAGTGGATTTCTTGGTCTGGCGATCAGTTTCACTTCCATGTGGTTTCTTCATCAAACTGGGGCTACCACATACAGGTAAGATGGCAAAAATTTCCTTGGCCAATATGATGATTTTTTTGCTGCAATATGGGTCAATTGTATTGAGACATGACCAATCCTAGCGCATAAAACTATCATAGCAGATCATTTCCAGTCTTTCTTTTCCCCCAACACTCAACTAAGGTTAACTAGTGCATATTGAACTAAGGTGGTTTTAGAGGCTTTGTGCAGAGCCTGAAAACACGTCATTGGCGTATAGAATAATATATTAACTAGCCAACTAGCCTGAAAATAAGATTCGAATAGCTGATTTTTGTCTTCAGATTGATGTCAATTGTTGGTTAACATAATAGGGAGGATATGCAGCTGAAGAGATGCTGAAGTGTTTTTTTTCTGGTTTTGACTGTTGTTCTCCAGTTTGGGTTCAGATTTTAATACTTGAGCACCTGATTGAGTTCGAATGTGAAAAATTCCCACATTTGGTCTAATTTTCATGTTATAATAGCTTTTCAATAGTTGGGGTTATGGTGTTTTGCTTTAAAGTGGTAATATTCTATTGACCGATTTAGATTATATTTTCTCATCACTGATTTGCAAACTGCAGCCTGGTGGGATCACTGAATAAGATCCCTCTTTCGGTTGCTGGCATCCTTCTTTTCAAAGTCCCTACCAGTTTAGAAAATTCAGCTAGCATCTTCTTTGGTAAGCTCGCTCTTTTGAATGGCTTGGATTAAAGATGTGTTTTACAGTTCCTTGCAAAATCCTCCCCAACTGCTAGCATGAGTTTCTTTCAATAGGATTATCTCAATGAATTGCAATCTACAGGTTTGCTGGCTGGCGTACTTTTTGCCAGAGCCAAAATGTGGGAAAGATCCCAATCAGGATGAGTTTTAACCGTCGTCAATCACTGCAACTGTTGCAAATTTACCATATATTCCATACTTTCGAAGATTGTGTCAAACGAAGATGTCTAATGTTGTATTACTTTCACACAACACGAATGCTGTTGTACAATATGGAGAACTGCCTGGGCGGTTATAGTGGAAGAGAAAACAAGGTGTTCAAGAATGAAACTCCGTTAGGAGGTGAGATTCTATTGTTTGGACATGTGGGTGCTCTTTTTCCTTTTGAAAGAAAACACTTGCCACTATTTTGTTTTCTGACATGTAATCTATGTTTCTATTGGGGAACTTCGATTTTTCCCCCGTCATATAATTTTTAATGGGAGTTCTCTTCGCGCAGATCAAGATTAGTCATTTTTCATGGATAAAATGAAAAGCAATAGAAGATGCTGGAAATAGTATATTGTTTTACGGTTTACTTTTCTTTGTGAATTCTTTCTCGAGTTCTCTTCTTTCTTGTTAGAACTGGGGTTAATATAAGTGATTTTAGTGTTAAGCATTTGTGCCTGGATAATGGCTTTTAAAACAGTCAAAATGATCATGTTATTAATCGTTTGGTAATTTTGATTAAGAAAGTTTAGACTCAAATCGAAAATCTTATCAAAAGGATCTAGATAAGAGTCAGTGAGGGTTTCACCAAAAAGTTGACACTAATCCCAAAAGTCCAAACCACAAGATTTGAATTTTCCGGAGGTTTGAAGCCACTTACTAAGATATCCATTGTGGGTTGTGCTCGGAATACATGGAAAGATTTGTACGAGTCAGTTTGAGCCTAATTTGCGTTAAATCCTTGGTCATGTAGCTTGAGAGACCTTAGTATATAAATGGATGGCTTGTAGAATAAGTTAGTGCAGAACCAACAATTCCAGAAGGATAGGAAGTAATTCAGCAGCCCATTAAATGTGCAGGCCCCCAATTAAATTGCAGCATTACTCAATTTGGCGGCAGACTCTGGCCGAAGCTCTTAAATCCTTCTACAAGACTTATCACACTCTAATTTCGTCGCACATATAAACTATTGCCCATATGTCACATTACTTAGAGGACAAGTAAGACAATTCAGTTATAAAAGAAGTTGACCTCATCCAGAGAGAAAAGAGATATCTCCCCATTCGACAAGAAGGAGATAGCAATTGTATGCTTTATTACAATAATATTTCAGCTACCTTTTAGGAAACTAGTACCTCTAGTACCTAAAACAAATAGGATTAGGATTCCATTTGGAGCTTATAATTAAAGAGCTTTTTCATTGTTCAAAGAATTAGCAATTAGCAACCTCAACTTTAGCAATCAAGCATTTGAGCTCTTTGCAATTCTCAGCCATAAATAGAAGCCCTACAATTTGCATTCACCTTTGATAAAGAAGATGTTACTTTAATCAAAACCACCATAGAAACCCTACATTAACTTACAATAAAATTCTAAACAGAACCCATTATCATCCATTTATTACCATAAAACTTCTTCTAGTCAAGGACAAGATAAACTTATTTTAGTTACGGGCAATATTTTATTCTTGGCTGTATATTTAGTGTGACTTAAGCCTATAATTTTTTTATTATAGTTTATATAATGCCAAACGTACATATTTAAGTATTAACTGTACTTAAATAATCTCTTTTGGAAAGTTATATTAAATTATTTTTATGGTAATATTAGTAAAAGTAGTCATCACACACCAAACCCTTCTTAAACTACAAACTCATCCTAACCCTACAACGAGAAAAGATCAAGAGAGTTTAGCTGCAAAAATTGATTAAGGGCTTCTCTCCTAGCCTTAGCTAAGAGCTTAGCAAGATATGGAAATGATGCAAAGGGAAGATGGAAAGAGATTAAATGTGACGAGAAGTTATGTAGCATCTAACTAAGGTCTCTATATGTAGCAAGCAAAGGTGGCTTGCAATGAATGAATACATGTAACTTCCTCGTCTTCATGACAACTGTCAGCTCATATTTGATGCTGTAGACGATCCATCTGGGAAAAATGGCCATGACAAGAGCTTTAGAAAATTAAGTCAGCTATCCAGTCGTTCAAGAATCATTGCAATTGCATTTGTAGAAAGTGGGTTATGATTAAAACGCCGAATGGTGGCCAGCAGATAACGTGGTTTCCGTCACTTTCAATTATATCACTACTTTTCATAGCCAAATGCATAAATTGGGAGACCCCAAAAACATAGAAAATTTGACCCTATGTCATTGCTTTTCAGTGGTTCAAGAATCATCGATCGAAATTAGACTTGTCAAGCACGAGATAACTGCATTTTTTGTGAAGGTTTCTTAAGTTGCGAAATGCATTATTTGACTTTTTTTTTTTAATGAAAAGAAGTTTAAGTAAATATTATATTTAAAAGGGAAATTTACACTATTGACCATAAATATTTTGGTTTTTTTCATTTTAACCCCCCAAATAAATTTCTATCAACATTAGCCATAAAATACCCTTTGAGACCAAAGTACCCCTCTCCCTCATCTCTTCCTTTCACGTATCTCTTCCAAATCAAACAAACACCCATCATCGGTGGCAACATCACCCCTTCATTCAACAAAACCTAGGTTAGCCATTTAAATTATTTTCATTAATTTAAAATGAAATTTTAGATTAATAATGGTTGTAATTTGAGAATAATGGTGGTGGTGGTGGTGTTTGTGGTGATTGTTATTATTTTGGGAGTATATTGAATTGTGAAATGATTTGGGGAATTTGGTTGAGGGGGGTGGCAGCGCGCGCGGGGCCCGTTGCCACACCAAATTGGTGCCACAGCACAGCCCAAAAATTACAGTGGTATTTTTTTTTGACAAGTCAAGTTTTTTTATTTTTTATTTTTGCTGTAAATGCAATGCAATAATTTTATAAATATTACAGATACATGGCGAAATCAGAATCATCGGATATCGAAGTAGGCAAGATGTATTTTGGTTATGCCAATCACTTTCCTGGTTGAATTTCGAGCATGTGTAAGTTATCTTCTGTCGTAAAAGTCATCGAGGAAAAATTAACAAAGCGGCAGTTGAATATGTTCAAGAAAGATATATTTGGGCATTTCTTGGAGTGTCGAAGTTTTCCATTTAGTAGGGTAATTTTGCACAATCTTTTACTGAGGCAAGTGGCCCATGAAGAAAATAGTCGTGAGGATCAGTTATGGTTTTAAATTGGTGAGCATTTGATTCGCTTATCAATTGTAGAATTGTGCCTAGTTACTGGACTTTCATATGGTGTTGATACCTAACTAAGTGATGACAAAAAAGTGGATAGGCTACGGAAAACGTATTTTGGTGGTGTGCATCGCAAGATCAATGTTAAGGAATTCGATGCATTATTTAAGGAGTTGAAATTCGAGGAAATGAACAATATGAACGCATTAAAGTTGTACTCTTTTATTTTGCGGACATAGTACTAAATGCAAGAAAAAATCACTGTCAAATCAATTTCGATTGGCTTAACGATGTTGATGATATACAATACTTCCGAAACCGTCCATGGGGTCTTGTGTCGTGGGAAATGATATACGATAGTCTTGATGATGCACTGTTCGAGAAAGACGAGAAATTTAAGATGACTCGGTTTAAAAACCTAGATCATAACATTGAAAAGTACAATCTTTATGGCTTTAGGTGCGTTGTTTTTTGTTTAATAATAAGTTTTATAGTATTAAATATTTGATAGATGTGTTAATAGGTTTTTCACTTTTGTTGTTGCAAGCTTGGATTTATGAAGCGATCGGAGGTTTGCCGTCGACATGAGTCGTGAAAACGAAGAACAAGATTCCCCACATCATGCAATGGAAGCTCATGGTGTCTTCAAAAATCAATTTTGCTGAGGTTTATTCGTTCTTCAACAACGAATCTCGTATTGTAAGTCATATGTATTAGTTATTTTTTTAACTTTACTAAATTTAAGTTATGTATAGTTAAAAATTTCAATTGAATTTATGGCAGGGGGACGTTTTACAAACCCTTGAGCCAAATTCAAAGGAGAGTAGCGGAAAATATTGACTTACTGTGAAAGATTACATGCCAAGCATTCTAGACTGGGTTCATAAGTTCGGTTATAAATCTAAGTACTATAAATTATATTCAATTAAAATTTTTGACTTTTCATTTATTAATTTTAAATGATACTTGATACAACATCAACCTTCAATCAATGCGATGCTGTCGGTTTCAAGGCAATCAGACGAGCATGATGACATACCAAACTCAACACCAGAGCAGTGTCATGACACTTCTAAGGATGAGGTGGCTGTTGATGACCACCAGGAGCAGACACATGCCGACTCTGATGACGCACATGATTCTAAGGTTATAAAAAATATAAGAAATTCTTCTTTTATTAATAATTATTGTTTTACTGTTATTCTAAAGATTTAATTATTTTCTTTTGTAATAGTCGAGGAAAAAGTAGTTTAATGATTACGTGCGACGACGACTAGATAAGATTGATCGTAATGTGTATAAATTGAAGTCGAAATTAAAAGATTTTAAAGAAACTGTGGTTGGCTTTATTGACACCTTTTCTACATGTCCAAATAAAGATTTTCCCATCGGGTGCTCGTATGCGGTGAACATAATTAAATTTAATAATTATGTTCGTTTAACTTTTAATTTAGTAGTTGTTTAATATGTTCATCTTGGCGAATGGACAGGCCCCGGATGATTATGGAGTGTATACTGATGTGGGCAATCAAAATTTGTCTACACCCACGTCATTGTATAGTTTCTACGGGGATGTTAGTGGGGAGAGCGTGCAAGTGTTCTCTGAGGTGCCTCTGGGTGTTAGTAAGTTCGGCCGCATGGGCCGAGCCGGAATTCTATATTCTAATTAGAAACGGCAGGCAAAGCCCGAAGGTTGCTATCCCAATAGCCCAGCGGGCGTACATACCGTCGTATGTTTATAAAGTCCTTACATGATTCCTCTACTCAGGCGAGGAAAGAACGCCTGGCCTATGCCTCGACCCCAAATCATAGACCATGCCCAAGACATGAATACGAGTATATATATAAATTCACTAAGAGGATTGGAGGATTCTAGTCTGTTTGCTGAGTTTGATTGATGGTTCGCTGGTGATATGACAGTGGTTCGGAGAGTCCAACACCCGCGGTCATTCTTTCAAATACTTTTGGGTTTAACTTCGATGGGATGGCTAGGCGATGAGGTAAATATATTTTCGAAGTTCTTTGAGTGTTGTGGATTTGTGTATAAATTTTATCTTTTAAATCGTAATGTTTCTGTTTTTCAACAGCATATTCACAAGTATCTCCGCTTGATTAGCGAGAAACAATCACAGTATCTGAATGCCTTAGTTCAACGTGTCACACATACTGATATATTTTTTTGGATATCATGTCGACAAAACTTATAAATACTATTTATGTTTTTTTAATTATTACCTTTAAGTTTTGTTAATTTATGCATTTCTTGGTTATCTATGTACTAGGTGTTCTTGAATTAGTTATGGAACAACGAAGATTGTGCGGTCGATTCATTAGTATTCGATGACCGCTTGAATAGTTATCTCTGTGGGTGACAGCACACAATGTCCAAATCAATGATGGATGTCGATATGGTATGTATTTTATTGCATTTCACATACTCCATAATTAAAATATCCAAGCAAAGATTAATAAAATCCACCCGGTGTGTTAGACACGCCGCAATTGCATGAGCACATACAAGCTGATCAAGCTGAAGTACTCTGTAGAAGCAAGTTTTCTTTTGCAAGTCAACCAAACCTTCCTTAAGCCCACCACCTATAACTTGAAATCGATGCGGAGACATTGGCCAAACTATCATTCTTTCAGCTATAGTTTTTTTCTCAGTGACTATTTCATCCGCCCATGTTGTTAGTCGAGTACTCATTGATTCAGCCACAATTTTTCTATCATAAAACAATTGCTGCAACGTTTTCCTAAAGTGATCAACAAGATGAGTAACAGAAAATTTTTGCGGTTCCCTCATGAAAGAATTAATACTCTCCGCGATGTTGGTAGTAAGTATGCTGTACCTCCTACCTTCAAACTGAGACCTTATCTAATTACACATACAGACATTATTTTATAGGTAGTCAGCCGCACCCGAGTGGATCATCCACAACCCTTCAAATTGTTTGTTAAATTCCTCGTGGCCATATGCTTTTACTGCATTAATAAAGGCAGGCTCAAATTGATCCCAAAAAGCTTTTGACATTCTAAACTGTGACTTAATGTTACCTTTCATGTGGTAAAAACAAATGCCGTGAGTTGTATTATGAAATATTTTAAGAACGGCTCTCCTTATGGAAGTGCATCGATAAGATATAATTACCAATTTAGATCTATCGCCAATCACTCCATGTAACTTTATTATAAACCATTCCCAAGCATCATTATTTTCTGAATCTATGATCTCAATGGCTAATGGATACAATTGATTGTTACCATTAAGACATGTTGCTAAGAACATGCTTCCACAATATAACTCTTTGAGATGAGTACCATCTACAACAATGACAGGCCGAATGTACTGCACAAAACCTTTAATGGAAGATTCGAGTACTACAAAATAGTACAAGAAATTACCATCTCCATCCTGCTCGAGGTGAGTGATTGTACCCTTATTCGCTGTAGTTAATACGTGAGAGTATTTAAAGAGCAAGTTGTATGACTCTGCAGGGTTGCCTTAAACTATTTCAAGACCAACTTCTCTCGCCCGATATGCCTGCTGGTATGTTAACTGAATATCTTATTCTTGTTACACGTCTGCTCTTATGTTATTCGGAGTATAAATTCTCTTGTCTTCAATATATTTATCTGTGATAATATGATCAACAACTTGGCCCTAACTTGATGACGTCCATCAACCAATACCTCATTATGACAAGTCTGTACATTATCAATTCTCTGCACCATCCAAGGAACACTTTGCTCGTTCGAATATCTAGTTGCTCGAATACGCCATTTACATGATTCTGAACAACAGTGAGCCTCGAAACATGTCATAGTAGACTGTGCAATTTTGAAATCAAACTTATCCTGAAAGGCAACGTTGCATAGTTGTAATATAACCTCATTCTTCTCAGCAAATAGCTTACCCACACTGATATTATCTAAGTCACAACTGCTAACAAAGCTTGGAGCAACCATGTTCGAAGGCAAAGTTGGAGCAAGACTTATGAAGAGGTCAATTCTCCTTCTCGATGGAACCATAGATAGAATAGGTCTCTTGCCTCTGTTATTCACAGGAGTATTGTCTTCACACTTATCCTCATGCTAAAATGAGGGAACATTCGAAGGACCGGCTCCTCCATCATCACCATCATTATTGAAATGAGTGCCCCTCATATTATTAGAATGTTCTACACAAACATTATCCCCCTTTGTCTCATCACGAAAATTATCATTGTCCCAAAAATCATTGTTGTGATATGGAGAATACCGTTGCTCCAACGACGTCGTTATTGGAAATATCGTTGCTCCAATGTCCTGTAACATAACGCCATTATCATCAATGTTTTCATAATTGTCGTGGATTGGAGAGTAATATTGCTGCAGCGATATTGTCCTTGGCAACACCTCTTCTTCGTTATTGGGGCCAAATATATTTGCTCTAAACGAAGTTTTTGTATCGACATGTGGCTCAATACCTTCGCTTGAAACTCGAGGTGATGTGGTCACGAATATAGGAATGCATCTAAAATTAGCTACGTCGGATGCCATATGTAACACAACCTTCACCATTTCATCATCAAATATATCCATAAGCAGTGCACATACACGATATAATGTGCCACTAGACCTCAAAGTTGTCTTCATTGTGATACTATATTCATTAGGATTAATTTGTAACACATCGTATACTCTTGCCAATAACTGATCAAAAAGATAATTTTTTTCCAACAAAAAAAGCTCTATTTTTACCATTGACATACTCCATACGCCCATCCTCTAATATGTCCCACCAACCATCGTAACACAATTCAAGTACAACTGAATCCATTAAGCCTGAAATTATAAAAAAAATAAATTATTTCAGTCCTATCGAATTAATAGTTAATTACAATGGATCTAGCTTTTCGTGCGATAGGTTGACTGTCACACGAAACTTGGTGCGATAGGCAACCTGTCGCCAAATTCACCCACGAAACCATCCGCAGTTCAGTCAAACTCACGAGCAAGTTCAGAAAATAACTCATACCACTATATGATGCCGATTAGTATTGGATCCGAATAAATTATGATTGGATTTTACTTTTTATCGTTGCCTTTTGCCGTTGCTGTTGGTTGATGATTCCAGAGTGGGAAGCTGCTTTTGGTTTGACGAAAGGAGAGAAATAAAGTTGCTTTTGGTTTGTAAAGAAGGGTAATTTGGGTAGAAAAAGTGTGTTTGGCTAATGTTGATAGAAAAAAAGTTGAGATGGTTAATTGTGAACATAACAAAAATTTTATGGTTATTTTTGTAAGTTTCCCCATTTAAAAATATCTGCACAAAATATATTTATTTCTTAAATTATAAAATTTGATTTTTTTATTTGCAAGAATATGAATGTTAAATAACCATATTTAAGATTTTTTTATTTATAAAATTAAATAAGATGCCACTTATATTTATATATTAAAAAATGAAAAACAAACATGTTACTTTTATATTTGCATTCAAACTTAAAAAAAATTTAGACTCATTTAAATTTCAGATAAAAACAAATGTTGCCTAAATCTGTATGCTTTTGAACACTCATGCTTACTGCCTGGAACTAGTCCATCTGTTATCTTAAGGGTGCTTTTGGTATATTGGATTATATTATGTTGTATTGCATTAATACTGTATTATATTGAATTAATTTCCTTAGTCATTAATATAAATTATACTTTTAGAAAACAATATTTACTAATACTTAGAAAAATATGAAATATAGAAGTCTTAAATTTTAAAAATTTAACATTATTTTTTTTAGCATAAATGTACAATACAAACATAATGATGTTTGTTGTTTCCCTCTAGAAGTGAAATATTACTGTATCATTATATTTTCACATCCCACAAATTTGATATATTATTGCTTTAAATAAAATAAAAACGAAAATTATTGAACAAATAAAAAATAATATAAAAATTAGTGAAATGAGTTTATCAATAATAAAACAACAGACTTTAGCAATTAAAGGAGATAAACAAAGAAAAGCAAAGAGTGATTTTGCTAAAGTCGAACCAATCAATTGCAAATCTTTATAGCTCCCGAGGGATTAACAATTATGATAGAAGCACGTGTCTCTCTGTGTGTATATAACAGAAATTCAACTTAGAAGAAAAAGAAACATAATCGTCCATTTTGCAGATTTTGCTTGATGATTTGGGTAACGAAGATCCAGCACGACGGCGATAGAGAAGCACGTTTAGCGCACGGCAAAGCAGTCCTCCAATTCATGGGGCAAAGGTGAAGCAGATAATGGGCGTGCGCAGCGAAAGCATGGTGCGACAAATCTACCGCGATGGATTTTTCGCCGAAATCAAGAAGCAGTGGTGGTGGAAAATAGAACAAGGGACTCTGCTTTGTAAAACAATTTTTTTTTTTAATTATGCAATGTGGGTGTGATTCACAGTCAAACACGACTATGCATAAGTTTCATGTTGAATAGTTCTTTTATACCATGTAATGCTCAGCACCAAACACGTTGTTTTTATCCGTCTTCTTAAAATGAAATATGGTGGAATTTTATCAAATTCAATTTTGTTATTCTCAACACACGTTTACATTACAAGGCAAACCAATGAAATCAAAGTATTGACATCTACAAATCCTTCACGAGATCCTCTCTTGAATGTGACAACATATTGTTCAAACCAAAAACTTTCGAGTAAACCAAATAAATATTTAATTCATCATCTTTTTCTCCTCTTCAGCCTTGAAACCAATTGAATCGACCAATTGATAATGAAAATTTTCAATAATACCCAAATTTCTATTGTTTTATTTTTTTTAATGGAATTTATAAGTGGCATTATTACCCTTATAAATAGGGTTATTCATGGAGTAAATTTTAGAAAATGGTTATTTTTCCAAATTTAATAGGATTTCTTAAGACTCTCTATAAATTCATAATTTTCCCCTTCCATAACCCTAAATCCACAATGTTTCTTCTTCTTTTTCTTCTCTGCTGCTCATTACACTCTTAACACTCTTATCCAAACCCTAGGATTCAAACCTTTGTTTAGGAAAGAATCAAAGCGATTGGTAAGTTTACTCTCTTTATTCTGTACAATATTTCCAATCACTCTATTTAGGGTTCATATTGGTATGATTTTAGATTGTTATAAATCATAATCCATGATTTAAGATGTGTTTAGGCTTTGTTTAGGGCTCTGATTTATTATGAGTCTAGTTAATTAATCCTTGATGCATTAGTGCATAGGATAATTCTGGACAGCGTGAGTACATCGAATTTAAACCTATATTTTCTGAATGATTTTTCTTAAGCAATTTATATTTCTTAAGAAACTAGATATGTAGGACTTCTTGAATAAATTTCGTTTCATTAAATTTGACTTTGTTTTCGATTTTATATGTATTTTTGAAACAGACACTGTTGCACTGGAAAACTGCGATTCCAGTGTAGTGACCAGATTGACAAAATTATTTATACTATCCAATGAACTCAAAAAATTCTGAAATTTTATTTAGAAGTTAATATACGTGTCTAGTATTTCGATTTTTAATTTTATAATTTTCGGATTAGTATCTGATTTTATAAAAATATCAGAACCCTCTCTGTTCAGTTAAGGTATTGTGAAACAGTTTCAAAATTCATCAAGAAATGAATAGTTTTGAAAATATTTTTGGCATCGGATCCTCTTGAAAAGTTTACTTGAGGTACCCATAGATGTCTAGAATAGCCTTGTAGAATATTATGTCATTCTGAGTTTTATATTAAGAGTTAAAATTCTGAGTATCAGACCAGTACGGGTATGAATTAGAAAAACCAGGTTCTTAAAATAAGTTATTAATTGTCATAACTTGTATTTGTTTAAGGTGTTGGAGGTGATTGAGGCTATTAGAGGCTTAGAGGTGTGTTAATTCAAATTCTTTTGTCGAGGTAAGTAACTTCATTCCTAATGTACTGGATATATATGATTATTTTGATATTATTATAAGTATAAGAAGTTTTATACTACTTAGAAGATTAATGGATTTTCATAACAAAATTAGTTTATGAAAATATTTTCAAATCTAAATTCTTTTAACAAAATATTTTATAAATGCTTTTCAATATGTAAATTATTTTATGACGTGACTACCTTTATAATTTTGTCTATGAATTGTTTGCAAGCCTAAATTGTGGTTATGAACTTTCATGAAATTGATACGAATGTTTTGTGCTTATGTATGATTTCAATTATTTATGATTGTACGAGGGTCACATCTTGAGACTATATGGGGGCCACCTCCTGAGGGCCAAATCGCCGTAAAGTGCCACATATAGTGCAAAGTGCTACGTATAAGTCATCATGTTTTGGCTCATCATCCGTAATTATTCTGATTCTGATTCTGATTATATTATACGACATATATGTTCTAGACCTGTACGGGGTTTCTGTTTTGAGTGTGCACAAGATATTCTGACTCTTTTCTGTTTCTGGCTAGGTCACTGGGATTATAGGTGACACTATGTGACATGAGCTACCATTTTGTTTTCTGTATATGTGATATGTGATTTGCTTTCATAAGTAACTGTGCTTTTGACATTCTGAATAACCATGAACTTATGTTATCTAATTGAAATATATTGTTTTATGAAATTTATGAATTATGATATATGTTTTACTAAAAAGAAGGCTTGCAATATTTTTGGTATCAATAGGCCTAGTGTGTTATGAATGATTTTACCTATCGAGTTGATGACTCACCCCTCGTCATTACTTTTTGCAGATTTATTTTGAAAAGTGTGCTTAGCTTTGGAGTTAGAAATTTCGTTTCCGTTTGCTATTTGAATAAGAGAAGGAATAAACTCATATTCATTTTTTTTGGTTATGAAGTTGAAATTTGGAGTTTGAAACTTTGTTTTTTTATGTTTTGGAAGAGATTATTTAGTGTTAGATGTATGAATTTATGGATTTATTTGAATAAGAATTTGAGATATTTCATATTAGAATTTATGAGTAAGGATTATATTTTATAAGTAACCTACTTCTTCATGTGCTCCGCATGTGTTAGATTTGGGGTATTAGTGTAAATGCTTGTTGCCTGCTTCAGTCCCAAATTATTCTCATCAATGACTCTATCTTTTTGTTCAGATATATAATCTTCTTCATTTCCTTTTCCAAAATCTTCTTCAAAGCTTCTCCGTACCAATCTTCAAATTCTCTCAATTTTGTTTTTTGTTGAGACAAAATCACTAAAAAATGCATTAACACCTTTACTACAGTCCGTTGTGTTCAGGTACCTACGATTCACAAATTTTATATAAATTTCTAAGCTATTCATTGTTATTCAAACCAAACTATGTAATCAAATCACTCCACATATCTTTAAAACCATTTTTCTTCAGTGCTATGAATGCACTTTTCTAATGCACCTTTGAATTTGGAGATTTTGAAATAAATTATGGGCAACTTCTCTCCACACTTTTTCTTTATATGTCAAGGACATAAACGATAACATGTGTAAGGAAATACCTTTTAAAATCTGCACCTATGGGCAGATCTTGATGGGTAATCATTGATATCAGATGCTTTCCCCAATAGCCTCTAGCCAAATATTGAACATCTAAGGGAAAGACACTTATGGCTCATCTTGCAAAAAACGTACAACCAAATTGTATGGTTAGATAATGATAGTTCACTCTAGAAAATGGTGTAAAGAGTAACTTATATTTGTTATTTCTTTATGTAGTGTCAAACGTCACTATACTTGTTTACTCAGAAGGAGTTGAATTTGAGACAGAGGAGATGGATCGAATTGATTAAGGACTACGATTGCACTATTGATTATCATCCAGGTAAAGCGAATGTGGTAGCGGATGCATTGAGTAGAAAGTCTTCCAGCTCTATCGCTCACTTGCGAGTGAAATATGTGCCTTTGTTGATCGAGTTAAGATCTTTGGGAGTCGAGTTGAATACCGATAATCGTGGAGCTTTGATAGCTAACTTTCGAGTTAGGCCGACTTTGATTTACAAGGTTCATCAGATGCAAGATCAGGATTTGCAGTTAGTAAAGTTGAAAGAGGATGTGCAAAAAGGCTTACGGACTGATGTTGCGGTGAGAGATGATGGAGTTTTAGTTATGGGTAATCGACTTTGTGTACCCGATGTTAAGGAGTTGAAAGAGGAGATTATGGAAGAAGCTCATTGTTCAGCTTATGCAATGCATCCTGGCAGTACGAAGATGTACCGTACCTTGAGAGATCATTATTGGTGGCAAGGTATGAAGAGAGAGATAGCTGAATTTGTATCTCGGTGTTTAGTTTGTCAGCAGATTAAAGCTGAACATCAGAGACCTGCAGGGTTGTCTCAGCCGCTTCCTATCCCTGAGTGGAAATGGGAGCACATCACTATGGATTTTGTAGTGGGACTTCCACGTACTCAGAGTGGTCATGATAGTGTTTGGATAGTTGTTGATCGACTTACAAAATCTGCTCACTTTTTACCATTCAAGACCACCTTTTCGATGGACAAGTTAGGAAATATTTTTGTGGCTGAGATAGTCTGACTTCATGGAACACCGGTGTCTATTGTTTCAGATAGAGATTCCCGATTTACTTCGAAGTTCTGGACAAGCTTGCAAAAGGCTTTGGGCACCAAGTTGAATTTTAGTACAGCTTTTCATCCACAGACTGATGGTCAATCAGAGCGTACTATTCAAACTCTGGAGGATATGTTACGAGCTTGTGCTTTGGAGTTCAAGGGTAGTTGGGACATTTATTTACCCTTGATGGAGTTTGCTTATAATAACAGTTATCAAGCTAGCATCGAGATGGCACCTTATGAGGCTTTGTATGGCAGGAAATGTAGAACTCCCGTATGTTGGGATGAGGTTGGAGAGCGGAAGCTTTTTGGTCCCGAATTGGTTCAGAATACTAATGAGAAGATACAACTTATTCGGGAAAGACTAAAGGCAGCCCAGAGCAGACAAAAGAGCTATGCAGATAAACGTAGGCGAGAACTTGAATTTGAAGTAGGTGATAAGGTTTTCCTACGGATATCTCCTTGGAAAGGGGTACTTCGATTTGGGAAGCGTGGGAAGCTAAGTCCACGTTACATTGGACCATATGAGATTGTAGAGCGTATTGGTCCGTTGGCATACCGATTAGCTTTACCACCTGAGTTATCCAGAATCCACGATGTATTTCATGTATCAATGCTCCGGAAGTACGTGTATGATTCTAGTCATGTATTATCCAGACAACCAATTGAACTGAAAGAAGATTTGACTTATGAAGAAGAGCCCGTGGAAATACTAGAACAGAAGCATCAAGTTTTGCGTTCAAAAACTATTCCGCTAGTCAAAGTGTTGTGGAAGAATCATGCAAGGGAGGAGGCTACTTGGGAACGTGAGGACTTGATGCGAGCTCAGTACCCCTACCTCTTTTTATCAGGTACGTAAATTTCGAGGACGAAATTTTTATAAGGGGGGAAGATTGTAATATATGCACTTTAATTGTCTTAATTAAGTGTGCGATTTAATTTTTCCGTTTCGAATCGAGATAAATTGAGCGCGATTAAGAGTTCGGGTGGTCGGATTTATTTTTCGTTTCGGGTCCGGTATAAGCTTAATCAGTATTAAGCTTATGTAAAAAAAAAAAAAAAAAAAAAAAAAAAAAGAGCCGGTTTATATTTTGGTCGGGGGGAGCTATTTGGCATTTTGGAAAAAGAGAGAGAAAGAGACAGACGAGAGAGAGAGAGAGATTTTGACCCGTTGACCCGAGAACCCGACCCGCGACCCGCGATTAAGCTTCATAAGTTGCACGTGATCTAGCATCCACCCAGAAAAAACAAAAAGTTTACTACCTTCCTAGCTTCATCAATTTGAATAGCATATGAAAAAAAATGAGAATTCCCATGTTGCATTCTTTGTAAATTGTTAATGACACATTGAGCATTTCCACTTTGTCACTTTTTTAAGTTTTGCCGAGTTTCAAGTAATTCCAGCAATCTCTGTCATCAAATCCTCGTGCTGCACCGCCAAATATTGAAGGAACCCTTGCTATCCGAAGATTCTCCCTACTAAATGCCTTAGTCAAATCTTTATCTGGCATATGTCTATTGCCAGACATACGCGCCCTCTTCGTAGGAGCTAAAAGTTTCTGGTTGTCGTCATTTGAAAAATTAGTTATCATGAATTTATTTAAGTTTTCAATTGTAAGAACTCGCATATATGCCTTGCAATCACTTACACATGTGTTGCAATTTTGAGATAGTTTTGTCAACTCCATCTAATATTCTATCTTTCTTTCTTTTCTTCTTCTCACGTGAGTACTAATTACATGCAGTAACTTTCATCAACATGAGAACAAGTTTTATGTTAGGAAATTGATGGGTGAAGTAGGGTCATAGTTAAAATGAAATTGGAAGAAAAATAAAGAACAAGTACAAAAGAGGACACCAGAAAATTACATGGTTCGACTTTTAACCTACGTCCACAGGCGAAGACAGAAGGAAAATATTTCACTACTGATATGAGGATTATAAGTATTGTAATATTTTGGCTCACTATCCAGAATCCCAATACACCCAATCTCTCACACACTAAACTCAAAAGAGATTTAGAATTTTAAACTCTTAAAATCACTCAGGCTCTCTCCTTGTTTTCTCTCACAAATTAGATGTAGAAATGAGAAGGAAGAGCCTCTTTTTATAGCATGCTTTATTATTTCCTCCTTCTTTTCAGCCCGGCACCCATGTTTTCATTTTTTCTCCATTTTTCTTTTGTCTCAGTAAAAAAAGGAAGCAATGCCTTCTTCTTCAAAGTGGGTGGGCCCACCTTCTAGAAGGGTGGTGCCCACATGCCATTTTTGTCATTCTCCTACTTGTACAATTACCTTCAACCAATTGCCCAACAAAAATAGGACTCGAAGTTAAACAAGGCACAATGCCAAAGTATGTGAAGTATCACTAATTGATTTAATAAGAATGTTTTCTCCATTTGTAGTGTGGATTTATAAATTTCCAAAGAATGGTTTCACATTGATAAGAGATGTCGTGAAGGTGTCATATTGTTGGAAGTACTAGAATCAATGTAACAATGAAATGAAGAAGCATTTTTACTAGAAATAACAAGAGTGGATAACGTTGAAAGAATCATCTGTTGTACTACTTCAGGAGTAAGGCTTGCGGAACTAGATTTTGAATGTGAATTTGAGTTGGTAGTTTGCAAGGCTTGAGGATATTTATTTTGAGGCCGTTGTCGACATTCATTAATCATATGTCCAGGTGTAATATATGCACTTTAATTGTCTTAATTAAGTGTGCGATTTAATTTTTCCGTTTCGAATCGAGATAAATTGAGCGCGATTAAGAGTTCGGGTGGTCGGATTTATTTTTCGTTTCGGGTCCGGTATAAGCTTAATCAGTATTAAGCTTATGTAAAAAAAAAAAAAAAAAAAAAAAAAAAGAGCCGGTTTATATTTTGGTCGGGGGGAGCTATTTGGCATTTTGGAAAAAGAGAGAGAAAGAGACAGACGAGAGAGAGAGAGAGATTTTGACCCGTTGACCCGAGAACCCGACCCGCGACCCGCGACTTTGACCCGGTCGGATCTCCCGTTTCCGGCCACCTCACCGGTCGTGCTTGGTACCGTTTTGAAGCTTGAGAGACGAGCAACGGATCCCTGTCATCTTCGTCGCCGGAAACTACCTGGAACGCCGCCGGTTGAAGCCTGAAAACTCGCGGCCGAACCCGTTTCCGTCGCCGTCGATTTCGCCGGATTTTTGGCACGCCACCACTTGAATCTTGTTCCTCAGCTCACTAGCGTCATTTTCCGACCGACCCCGTCACCTGAATCGGCCGGATTGCCGCCGATTTGCTCTTGGAAGCTCGCGGTTTTGGGGAGCTCGATCCGCCGCCGGTAGAGCACGTGAGACGTCACCGCCGCCACCATTGAACTCAGCGTGGCCGAAACTATCAGACCTAAGCTCCCCGTCGCCGTTGACTGAAGTCCGGTCACCGTTGACCGGCAGGGGCATTTCGGTAATTTCATGAAACTTTGGGGGTGATTTTGTAATTTGTGAAATCAGTGGGTCAATTGGTAATTTGAGGTTAGGACAGTAAGGTAATTGTGATTTCGAGGATAATTCGGTAATTTAAGTTATTAAGGACATTTCGGTAATTTTACGCTCCGAGGGTAATTTCGTAATTTCGGACATTGTGATTATTTCAGTTATCCGAGTTGAGAATAATTTGGTAATTGAAGCTTTTACGGATATGTTGGTTAAATAATGATGTTGAGGGCATTTTGGTAATTTTGGCATGTAGGGGTATTTTGGTAATTATGTACATGCGGGAATAATTATTATTGTTATATTTCGTTTCGAGAAGTATTATGTTATACTAGTTGTTCGGAGAATGATTATGTCGTTTTCTTGATTAGGAGGATCCGCGAACGAGAATCAACCCGCGGACGTCGTTGATACCGAGTCTGGTCATCGTCACTGTGAGTGGAATGTACAAAACTTATTTTTATTTTTATAAGTATATGTTGATTTTATGATACAGTGCAGTATGTTTTGAAAAATAAGTATTTGATGCTTCGATTTAATGATTTTAGAAAAGTGAATTTATTTACATGTGTTGATTTTATTCTTGCTGAGAAAAAGTTTGAATAATGATTTTATTATTGTTTTTGAATAAATGCTTGATATAGAATTGAATGGATTTGATACATTTGTATGAGATTTCAGATTTCAGATTTGTATGAGATTTGAATAAATGTTGAAGAAAGGAGAATGAGATTTCAGATGAGATTATATGTTTTCGTACATTTGTTTTAAATGTTATTTGAGAAATTGTTAAACAGTACCCTTCCCTCCAGATACAGAGAAACATGTAATGTGATACAGATGAGATGAGATGAGATGAGATAGAGGCCTTTGGGGCCCGTCTGAACACACATAGAGGCTTTGGGCCGTGTGTTTGGGCGCTTTTGCCTTTTGGGGGCTTATGCATGCACAGATATTGAGATGTATCAGTTATGAGATGAGATTTTTCCTATCTATCCGTTGTAGCTCCGGGGCGTGGCGGTACCCAGATAGTACGTCATTGCCTGTCCGTCGAGGTCCGGATATGATGAGATCATTCCCCTGGGTACTTGTTTGATGATAGTTTTTGATATTCAGTATTTGATATGATAAGTATTATGATTCCTTCGATTTTACGCAGATTTATGAACAATAGTATTTCAATGACTGATTTTGAATTAAATATGTTTAAATAAGTTCTTACGATGTTTTAATGCAATTGATTTTGAGAAAGAGAAATTAGTTTAAATAAATTTATTTTTCGGAAACTAGTATCCACTCACTGAGTTTTATACTCACCACGTTTTATTATATTTTATTTTCCCCCCACAGGAGATTTTGCAGGTACATCAGTCGACCCAGCATCGGTAGTTAGATTGTAATTGTGGCCACGTGATGATGTTAGGAGTCGTAGATTTTATATTTTGATATTTGGGATTTATGAGTTGTATTTACGGTTATGTTTTTTTTGTATTGAGGATAACCATTGTATTTGTGTTTATATTGAAGTGATTTGTGCCATATTTGAGATAATGACCGGAGAAGTTGGATTTGAAGTTTGAATGATTATTTGGGAGTGTTGTTTTGTACATTGTAATTTTGGGAATGTTGTGGTTATAGGGGAGATTCTGCCGAATTTTCGGTAGAATCCTTAGATAGTATGATATTTTCGATCTGATTTTTACGAGTTTAGATAGATTCGCCCTGGGAGTGCGGGGCGGGTCGTTTCACCAGGTTTCTTGCAATAGTTACAAAATTTCTTTCTTGCATTGCTTGGCTATATGTCCAAATTCTTTGTAACTATAGCATTGCCATCTGCTCACGTCCCTTGCCTTTGCTTGCGATGCAAAAGCCACCCCCATTGGATTAGATACCTTGTTATTCTTTTCTTCAAGAACATATTAAGTTATAAATCATTGTTCCTCACGTTGAAGTTTAGCAAGACATATATCTAAAGATGGAGAAGGAATGTTGGACATTAAATTGGCACGAATAAGTTCAAAATCAAGCCTTAATTTCATAAGAAACTGATCTCGCTTAGACACTTTATGCATTTGTTGCAAAGTAGACAACCCCTCTTGTGAAACAGTAGCATAAACCAATTCTTGGAATTTAGCCCATAGATTTAAAAACCCAAAATAATAATCTTGTATTGACAAGTTCCCTTGACGATATTCATATAGCTCTAATTCAAGTTGAAAACATCTAGCAGAGTTTTCTTGATTATAATTTTTTTTTTCAAGTAATTCCACATATCCTTATAACAACGAAAAGGCCTTAAACTAATGGCCAATTCAAAAAATAATTCTGTACAAGGTAAGTATAATGACTAATTCGAAAAATTTGGGTATTTTACAAAACTGTACAATTAGCCCCAAGATTATGATAGTAATCAATTGCTTGATTTATGCAATCAAGTCATTTTTTGGAGATTCCAAATATTATAACACAATGTTGACAATAAGGAGAGAGAAAGTGTTGTTGGATGAAGTAAAGAGGAGAGAGCGTTGTTGCATGAAGACCTACTGTGACTAGATCGAGAAAGATAAGGGGGGAGGGGCGACTGTTGCCAAAGAGAGAAGGACGAAGAGATAAGGTCACAAGCTTGTGGTTTTATCTTTTAATCTATTTTTGAGTTCAGTTTGTAATATTTGGAGAACATGTTTAACATGTTTTCATAATCGCAGTTATAAAAGTGGATCGTGGATTTGTTATTTTGAATTTAGTCTACCGAACATATATTATATCTGTATTATAAAAACAAAAACAAAAATAGTGGTTGAAAAAGGATACTGAATGGGCCTTAAGATTTCAGGTTGTTGTTTTAAGGCTTGTGCACAAAAGCAATGACACGTTGGATGAGTTTCAAACTTGAAAATAAAAATTTTAAGCACATTTTAATATTGGGAAAAAGCCCTTCATGCAATAGCCTATTTCATCCTTGCGTTTTAAATAATAGGCCAAAATATTTTTCTGTTAACTCACCGTTAGTTGAATGTCGTTTGTTAGTAATTCATTAAGGGTAAAAATGAATTTTCCATCAAAGAGAAAATTAGAAAAATAAATAAAAGTTGACATATAACTAAAAATAATTTTATCTAATCCCACTAAATAGGAAGCACAGAAAAATATGAAAAACTTCTATTTCAAACAATTCATTTTTTACTTTTTTTTTTATTTTGGCGGCATGATTATTCACATAAGTATACTCTCTAATTACGTTGTAAAATAGCTTGAATTGAGTTTAAAATAAAAAAGATTTTCAGCTCATGCAATCACGTAAAATTTGGTGGTATTTTTGAGTTTTTCTTCCAATGATTTAAAGATATCATGTTAATTATAATTTGTTCCTTATGACAATTATTCAATGGCTATATCAAATTATATCATCATTGATTTCATTTAAGAAAAAGTTACTGGTGTAAAAAACTTATTTTAATATAGTTTGTATCACTTTAATGAAAAATCATATTTTACCCTCAATGAATTACTAGTTAACAATTTTACATTAGTAACGGTGGGTTAATGAAAAAGTATTTCAGACTATTGTTTGAAAAGTAGGGATATAATTGACTATTCCATTAAACCTTAGGGATGAAAATGACTTTTTCCCTTTGATATATTAGGCTTCGTCGAAACTATACTGCTTTTTCATATCCGATATATTGACAATAAATAGTATCTGAAATTGATTGGACTTCTTGCACAGTTCAATCGTTGTTCTAAAGTTTTAAACTTGCAATGTAGTCACGAGGTTATGCCTTTCAAACTCTTCTACATAAACTTTTCTATCTGTTTTGAATAAATGATTGCCATACGAAGTAATTGGCATGCTGTAAATGTTAAGAGTAAACAGTTAATCTTTAGCCAAGCAATCCCTATAGACCAAACGCGACAGTTCACACGTAATCCCCTGCTTATGAATGACACCTTTTAAGGGCTTGAATTTTAAACTAATCGTTACCTCAATCATGTTCGATCAACATCTAATGCCAACTTCAATTTTGTTTACAGCCTTTGACTAGTTGCTATTGGCGCTGGGGTTTCATTTAGAGAACTCAAAAGTAATCCTAGCAACAAAGCAAACATTAAGCCATACACAACAATTTCTTTTCTTTACGTCATCTTTTTTTTTTTTTTGAATGATAGAGTTGTTATAGACGAGTGCATATATCAAGAGAAGGAGGAAGATTGTCTCTAAGTTTATGATGAAATGATTTTCATAGAATTTATTTTTATCAAGAAGAAGTAGAAGTTAAAAAAATTAATTTGGATATTTTCATAAATAAAAATTTATTGACTTGAGTAGACGGTCGTGATTTAATTGTTGAAGGTGTGGATATAACCACATGATTGTAGTGGTTGGTTAATTAACAGTGCGGAAGGGAAGTGAATCAGGGAGAGTGAGATAAGTCTGGATGCGGACAAGATATCTGCATTGCTGAAAGCGATATTGCATCATATCCTGTCATTTCTCCCATTTGAAGTTATAAGCATGTTGTTCAAGTTGGCATTCTTGTCTGAGTATAAAATGTGGTCGATATTTCTCCAAGTCGAGGAATAGAGAGTATTTGGTAAAATATTTGCAAAATTGTCATCTGAATGCTGTTCATTAAGAGAAGTTGATGCTTGATGTAAAATTATCAGATAATCATCAAGAATGGATGTGTGGGGCTTTCGAACTTAATTTCCAAACTTCCATTCCTGGAGTACGTACACATAGATCGTTGTATGAATTTAAGGGGTATCAAGATGTCAAGTGGCAGTCTCAAGAAATTATTTTTCAAAAGTTATGAAATGTTGGATGAGTTGAAGCCACAGATTCCAAGTTTAAGAATATTCAAATATCATGGTAATTTGGTATCCTTCTCTTCAAATACTCTGGCTTTGTTGGAAATTACACCATTTTTAAGCTATGATAATATTGATCAATGGTACAGGAAATTGATTGAACTTCTTGTAACGTTCAATCATTGTTCCAAAGCTTTGAACTTGGAATGTGATCCTGAGGTATGTTTTTTTCCTTCTAAATTCTTTTACCTAACAGCTTCTATCTTATTTCAATAATTTACTATCATGCATCTTGCAGTATTAACCCTTTTTCTTTACCCGAAAAATAAAAAATAAAACTTCTAGAAGTTTGTGACTATACCAATAGAATTGTGAGAAATCTTATGTCCCCTATTGATTAGTGACAACTGTATGTGCTTTTCAATCTCTGAATATTGAAAAGTTTTCCTTGCAAAACTTGTGGATGGCTTGATCTGGATTTCACAAATGCGGAGAACTTATCAACAAAGTACGATCAGTATTGTCAGGAGTACAAGCTTTCTTTCCACGTATGTTGTATTTTTCATTGACAAGAATTAAGGACTTGGTCCATATCCTGAAGATATGATATGATAGTACCTTAATAAATCATCATTTTCACTATGTTTATGCCTTTCTTGTTAAAAGGCATAATGGTGACTCAGAACATTTAAATGAATAGGATTCCCATTGTGAAATGCTAGTTTTAGAAACAACTTATTCTTTTATTTGTAGACACCTTATATAGTCATTAGTGATGGAAAATCATATAATTAAACCGTTGCCATTTAGATTTTAAAGATGCCAATGCTATATCAATTTCTTATGTCTTGCAAGTCCTTGATGAGATCTATTGTAAAATTAATACTTAAATTTCTACTTGTTTATTAGCCTTGACCTGTCAATGGATTGTCATTCAAGGATCCAATAGGGATAAATTTTTAACTAAACTTACTTTTAGCATTGTTGAAGCATAATGTTTTTAAAGGCTGCAAGTGATATTAATAAAATGGTCGTAGTATATTGTTCATCTGTTTATATTCAACTTTCTCTTCAGACTTTATTTTCTTTTTTCTTTTAACAGTTGGGTTACCAGACAGTGTGTGTGCTATTTTTTCTTTTTTTCCCCTCTAGGATTGACAATAGACGTTGCTTACTAGCGTTTCAGTTCTCTTACAAGAAGCCGCTTATATCTAAAGAAGAGAGAACTCTATATTGCTACCAGTCTGTTCTTTTCTCATGTTGGCAGTATTGCATAAAGGAAGTTAAGGTTGAGTGCTCTCCGAAGTTTCCAGGAAGAGCATATATTGAAGAGCATGTTAGAGAAAATTGATGATGTTTGGATATCTTTGTGTGCGTGATGTGTTAGATGATAGTGATGAGAATGGCATTTATTGATACACAGAGCTATTACTCCAAGGACAGAGACATCTTGAAGAAGATTGATTATCTCTAGTTGTTTATGTGTTTGATGGTAGTGATGACTCTGATAATAACAACTTGCCAAATTTTATTTAAGCTAACCTATATTTGTTGTTTGCGTGTCTGGAGATTCTGGTATCCTTATTGGATTCTGTTGTAACATTCACTAGCCCAATGTGTTTATGGCTTCAAATGAACCAACACTACTAGAAAAATGAGCTTTACTGACATCAATTTAGTGTCAGTAATTACTTTTTTTGACACTTATTAATTGTGTTAGTAATGCTCAAGACAGAACACACTGACACTAATTTTTTGTGTCAGTGATTTTTGCGTCAGTATCTTGTGTCACTATAGTATTACCACAATAGTGATACTATGGTGTTAGTATCAGTTGATACTATTTCTTTGTTAGTATTTTGTGTCACTAGAGAGTCACAAGGATAGTGACTCAATCGTGTTAGCATTTAATGATACTATTTACATGTCATTAATTTATATGACTACAGTATCCGGAATCCACTGACTCAGTAACATCAAAAATTCTTCTCGTCATTTAAATAATTAGTGTCAGTATTAATGGTGCTATACCAGTTGTGTTTTATTTTTTTAATCACATTATTCCCATTTATTTTACAATTAAAATAAACCCAAAATATATTAAACATACCAAATCTTGTAATGCAATTCACCTAATACACATTTCAAATACATCAGTTAAATTAAAATAGTTCAAATACATCATTGTTTGGGGGTAAAAAACAAGTTCAAGTACTAAATTAAGCTTTGAACAAGTAGTATACATGATAAAGTACTAAATTAATTTATGAAAATTTAGCCAACAAGAAAAAATAGATAACTATGTTACTGATTTTGGAGTCCGCATATACCTTCATTTTTTTTCCACTTACAAGTATATAAAATCAATTAGCACACCACAAAAAATAAGTCTTGTATATTTTTAAGGAAAAATAATCATAAATTACTTGTATATTACCTTGCGATTGTAGGCTCGATTAACTTGGCAACGTATATAGCCCACTGATTACGAAGTCACGAGAGGTCCTTAAGAGTGTATTCCTCAATTCCCTTGAACTTTAATTTTAAAACAAGTTATTCATCGAAAATCCTTGACTACACTACTTAATTATCATTCATTTAAATATATCTGTGTGTTAACAATTAAAGCCAACAAATAAACTCCAACAATGTTATTGTTTTATCTTCAATTATATAGGTAAATATTGAACATCCTGATCATGGTAATTCCAAAAAAAAAAACTTGTGAACCCCAACAACAACAATATTTGATAGCCAAAACAACTTGTGAACCCCAACAATACATGATTTAATACAAATATGGAGGTAGATACAAAATCTTAATTAGGATGACAACTTATCCTCATCAAAATAGAGTACAAGCAATGACACCATAGCACATCCCCACTAACAACTACTTTGCAATCCAAACAATTGTTTTGTGTTGGGATATGCAGTACATTATGTATATCCCAAATCCTAATTCATGTCTATATGGATATTCATATAATCTATTCAACAGTCTGCAACATAGTCACCATTATAAGTACCCTCACAGTTTATAAAATGTATACAATATGCAATAAAAAGATAACTATAAAGAAGCACACAATAGGTGTTTGAGCTAATTCATTTCACGATAAATTAAAACAATATGATGCAGTATTGTAAAAATCATTTTCAATACTTACATTATTTTTCAGAACGTTCACATTTGTGATGATATGTTACATGTATTTCATCACATAATCACCACATTCAAAGATGCTCGGCTGCCTCAGACAATACAAGATCAAAATTACATTAATTTTTTTACTATACGTTAACAATAATTATTTAGGTTTGTTTGATTTTTACCTTGACAGGTGTCCATTGAACATTAACCTTTGTATCAGAATTTAAACTCTGATGTATTCAAATCCCCCTATAATTTAGAGACATAGCTAACGTTAGCAAATAATTAGCATGATCAAAGATACAGATAGCAAACTTAGCTGATTGACAATTTGTATTAGCTCTTTATTAGGACTACCTTCCAAAGGATCAAGATAATAGGTTGTACATCTCACCATATCAATTGCCAATAACACCTAGTGGGCACTAAACAAAGTAAAAATTGTTCTCACACATGAATTACAAGTAAAAGTTTTTAACTTCATGATTAATCTACAAATTAAAGAATATCACTAGCAAATGAAAAAGGTTATACCCAAGGTTATACGGGAATACGATGACTTGTCGCAATTCTGCCAAGCCTAACAGTTTTGAAATGTATTAAGTCCTGTCTTTGAAGCTGGCTCTTGGATAAAGCTTCTCAAAAAGCCCAAACTAAACTAGTTTAGTACTTCCATTACTCTCCATCTCCTCATACAGGTGTCTAAGAGGAAACAAATATATATAACGAAGTAAGTTTGAATATAGGAAACAAAATAATAGCTCCAAATTTACTAAAAGATAAGCTATGATTTACCGTACTTGATCCATATGTTAATGATGCAGTTTGAGACCTCTTTAAACTCGATGATCTCAGGACAAATCATTTTGTCCAAGTGTATTTCCCAAATTTCACCAAAGGTTGTTGTGTCATGTCGAATCCTGATCAACCGAGGTAAAGAATTCTCGATAAACATGGTAAACATGTTCATATATTCACTCCTGTAATTCTTTCTTGATCATGCTGCTACCCGTGTATTCTTTACACGTACCTTGAGGTCTTTTATTGCTGGTTTGATGACCCGTGGTCCTTTTTTGGCTACCACACCTGGTCTAATGATCAGTGGTTCTTTTTTGGGTACTTCTGCTGGTCTGATGACTAGTGGTTATTTGTTAGGTACATTGTCATGACAGGAGAACGACCTATCTATTACTTTAGGAGTTAGTCTAGGAGATCTTTTCGGTGTGGACTTTGAAGTAATTTCACACTCTACTTTTTCGGGGGTTTGTTCAGGAGTTGCTTGGGAAATTGTGGTGGGATTGTCCTTAATTTTACTCTTCATAGATTTTAGAGTCGACTTACTCGATGGGAAATCAGCCTATGCAATAATCAAAATATATACCATTAGTAGTAATACATGCATATACAAATGAAAATAAAATAATGACATGTAACAAGCCATATACCTTTCTTTTTCTAAGAGTTTCAAAGGATTATTGATCATTGTCAATCTGAACACCAGTGGAAGTTTTGGGCTTAGGAAAGTTAGAACTTCCAACTTCAGTATTGCTATACGCATTTAACCTTGTATTCATGCGTTCTAATTGAGCAGACATGAATTAGAAACTCTCTTGATACATCTTTCTTTCTCTTACTAACTCAGTGGCATCAAGGACATGAAAGTACATAGATGGGGTGATGAATTGCCCCACTCCTTGCACCCTACTTCCATTTGGCTGCTTCTGAAGAGTTTCACCTATAATGTCATGTGACCCTTGTGATTGGAATGTTCCTTGTTCAACTTGATTCTTCAGCTCATTTTACAAAAAAAAAAATGTAAATATGCAATTACGAGTACAAGACATCAGCTAAAACTAAACTAATATCCTTCTTGAATCTTTAACAAAGAGCAAATTCATATACAGTTCAAATTGAAACTATAGAAAATATTATAAGACAACACCTCACACAAGTTTTAACCTTTTTATATGCGAAGAAATAAGTTCTGATAAAATCTTACTGAGCTTTTGTCACTTGTAAATGTTGCCATACAATTATTATAAAAAGCAGTATATATGTACGTAAATATCTACCCTCCCCCCCACACATATTATAAAGAAAATTCATAAGAATTAAGTATACAAGTGACTTACTATTTTCTCAGCAATTGGCGTCACATCAGAAGCATGTTTGCCATCTCGGTCTACTCGTGCCATTAACCAAGCTTCACTGCGATCAATCTCCCACTTAAAAACTCCAATCTTCTTTTTCAGTTACAAGGTGACATAAAACATAAGTAATTGATTCTATTATATTATACGTATTAAATTACTTATGTTACTGTAATTAGATTATTTACCATACTTACTTTTCTATACAACATGCCACCATATCCTGTGCCACCCAAGAGATGGTTGTAGACATTCTTTGCTCTTTTGTCTTTTTTCTTCTTATTTTTTTTCTTGCACAAACAGTTTATATGAAGAACAAAAGGTTACCACTGATTATTAGTAACTAGCAACAAATAAATCAAGTAATATTAACAATCAACACACCTGAGATTGTTTAGACAAAACTTTGTCAACAAAAAGTTTCCAATCTTCCTTTTTAATGCTTGGATATTCAATAGGAGGCAACCTTAGTGACTTTCGATCGTCCTTGTTAGTTAGAACGAATTCAGTTGCCTGTGCACATCGAAAGTTTCTTGATGTAACCCCTATCTACTTTAATACTTCGCTTTTGCATTTTAAGCTCAATTTGAATTTTTTCTGTAAACCAATAACATGGATTAGAAATAAATTTAAACAAATCTGGAAGTTATATTAAATCTTTAAACATTCTATGAAACAAGTAAACGAAACCTGAAAATGAACCCACAAAGTTTCCTTCATCTACAGTGGCACACGCCTCCAATCATCAGTTAAAATTGAAATTGTTTCACGTACAATGACTCCAATGTAACTCCTAAGACCATTTCTTCCCTTTCCAACTAGAATACCATAAGAATTATACTCAATTGCAGCTTCATGACTAACTTCTTGTTTTTGCAAACCTTTTCTTTTGTTTGTTTTCTTCTCCTTGGTCTTTCGTCGAGCTCCGAAAAAGTGAACTCAACATCTTCAACCATCTCCTACAATCCTGAAAATGATTAAAATAAATAAGTATATCATTTAGATTATTAAGTTAATACAAGACCAATAGCATATAATAAAATAAATAAATCACTTATTGGAAAACTGTGAAAATTGGCGCTGGAAACCAACTACAATAATACATTCATTGATTTTCTAAATCAGTATCTATTGGAATAACATCACAATCTTTTTTGTCATAAATTCCTTCATCATTTTTCTCACCCAACTTACATACTGGAAGTTTGTTAGATACTGGAGAAAATACATCCACGTTTTCATATCTTTCTCCATTTAACTTATAAGCTTTGTCGGTCACTGAACAAACTATTAATTTATTATTATCTAGCTGATCTTTTACATAAAACACTTACTTTGCATGACAAGGCAGAATAAAGCAATCAGATTTATAGCCAATTTGATTTAAATCAACTACAATGAAACCTAAATTGTCAGTGCAAACCCCTCTATCATCTACCTAATCACACTTGAAAAGTGTTTTTTTAACCATTAGATAATCAAGCTGTCAAATCTCATCAATGACTTCATAAAACGTCATGTCTCCAAAATGAGGACTTTTATCTTTTGAGCTTGAAATCTATAGAGTGTTAGCAACAACCCTAACACCACTATTTTGGGTCACACAATTACAGTCCCGGTCCTTCATTGTAAAATTGAAGCCATTTATCTCATAGCCAGAGAAGGTCACGCGCTTGAGCGTGGTTTGTTTGCCAACCAGCACACTATTTCGTCAATCGGCACATTATTTGCTTTATCATGTGCCACCTATAATTTAAATTAACAAGTACACTAATTAGTAACATGTAGAAAAATCTTGTTAAAGTTTATATCCTATATTGTATTTAGTTAAGAAATTCTAACCTTTGCTTGTAACCAATCAGAAAATGTACGTATGTGTTCATTTTGCAACCACAAATTTATTTTTGCCTTATAAGGGTTTCTTGATGCTAAATAATCCATATGCTCCCTACAGTGAGACCATATTAAGATTTAAAAACTATTATATTAATCTAATAATCCAATAGTAATATTTTTTTGGAAAAATTAACAACTTACTCGATATATATTTGGATTTCAGGGGTGTTCATTAGAACACATCGGTGTGCTTGTGCCAACAAAGGATCATCAACCACCTTTATGTTTGCACCTCCCAAAGGCTTTTCGATAGATAAATCAATTGGATAACCAGTAGGCAGCCTAATAACATCACAATTTGAGAGGTACTCTGCACAAAATACAAATGCTTCTTCTGCAATAAAACTTTCTACAATACAACCCTTAGGGCGGTTGTGATTACGAACATAATCCTTGAGAGTTTTCATTTGTCTCTCAAAAGGATACATCAATCGAAGATAAACAGGCCCACATAACCTAACTTGTTCAACTAAGTGGATTGTTAAATAGATCATTATGTCAAAAAAGCTAGGTGGGAAGTACTGTTGCAGTAAGCATAAAGTGATTACAAGTTCATCTTGCAATTGGTCAAGAGTATTAGGATCTACCACTTTACAGCACAATGTATTAAAAAAAATCACATCTTGATTATGGTCCTTCTCACATTTATAGGCAAACAGTTTCAAATGACTAGTGGTAAAAATTGTTGCATCAAAATATGCCAGTCATGGGATTTAAGGCCTTGAGGCTGACAATCATCTATTGAAACAATGTTTTGGACATTGGAAGAATACCCATCAGGGACTTTCACACTCAGCAAGGTTTCATAAAAATATTTTTTTTCTTTTTTACTTAAAGTATAGGGAGCTGGAGGTAGGACTTTGTTCTTTTTTTGTTTGTTTCATTAGAAACTAGTTTTCCCTTGATCTTCAAAGACTCAAGATCTTTTCTAGCATTAATCATCTTTTGTTTTACCTGGTTGATGAAGTAATGTGCCATATATGTTTTCACACACATTTTTTTCAATGTGCATCACATCTAATTGATGGCAAACTAATAAATGCTTCCAATAGTCTAACTAAAAAAAGATTGACTTTTTGTTTTGTACAATTTTTCAGTTATGTTCTCATCACCATCACCGCCACCACCGCCATCATGTTTTTGTTTTTTGGCCTTTTTTTCCCGAACCTAATATCTATATCTTCCACCATATTAAAGATTTCCTCACCAGACAAAGTTTTAAGAGGCTCATTCCACTCTTTCTTCCCATTACAAATTTTTTTCAGTTTCTGAAATAGGTGACCAAGTGGTAGAAAGCGGCGATTGCCCATATATGACATTTTCCTACTATGTGGCAGCCAACATGCACAAGTGTCTATCCCATAAATTGGAAAAGGATAATAGCCCTTAACAGTACAACCAGATAGGTTTTCGTATGCTGGAAAGTCATTGATTGTCCACATCAAAACAACTCGTAAACTAATGGTTTCTTTTCTATAAGCATCATAAACATCAATAACTACATCCCATAGAGTTTTTAAGTTCTCAATCAAAGGTGCTAGGTATACATCTAGATCATTTTCAGGTTGTTTAGGGTCAGATATCGAAAGTGACAACATGAAAAACTTTCTCTTCATACACAACCATGGAGGCAGATTATATTTTATTAATATAATAAGCCAACAACTATAAGTAGTGCTAAGTGTACTATGTGGGTTAACCCCATCAGTTGAGAGAGCTAAATAGAGATTTTTAGGTTCTTGTGCAAATTTTGGCCATTTATTGTCAATTAGTTGCTAAGCTGGTGAGTCCGCTGGGTGGCGAAGTTTGCCATCTCTAATTCTTTTATTAGCATGCCATGTTAAATTTTGACCTATTCGTGGTGATTGAAATGAGCTGTTCGTGGTGGTTGAAACAATCTTTTCAACCTAGGAATATGTGGAAAATACCATAATGCTTTTTTAGGAACCCATTTCCTAAATTTTGTTAAGCTATCTTTTTTATTTGATACCTAGATGCTCCACAATTTGGGCATTTAGCAAAATTAACAAATTCATTCCTATACAAAATGCAATCATTTGGACATGCATGTATTTTTTCATACTCTAAGCCTAGCACTTTTATTATTTTCTTAACCTCGTATATTGACATAGGTAGAGTATTATTATTTGGTAAAATATCAGCAACGACTTCTAACAAAGCAGAAAACCCTTTATCGGACCTCCCATAGTTCCTTTTCACATTGTAAAGTCTCATTAAATTAGATAACTTTGAATGTTTTGCACCCGGGTACAAAGGCTTTTCAGCATCTTCAAGCATATCCTTAAAAGAACTAAGATCTCTATCACAATGCTCGTAAGCATCTTCGACCATGTCAATTATATTACTGTAATCATGACATCTCAATCTTTGACTATGTGAATGGCCTTTACAGTTTGTAAATGTAGATTTAGTGCCAGTCTCACCATGCCAAGTCCAAACAATATATCTTGGGGGAAAACCTTTTTCAAATAAATAATCCTTCACCTGTTGAGGAGTATGAAACTCTATATTACAACAAAAGGTGCAAGGACATCTAGTTGACATTCAATTTTCAGCATTCAAAATGGCAAAATCTAAGAAATCAGCAACTCTAGAACGATACTCTATATACAATCTGTCACAAGTTATCTAACTTTTGTCCATTTCAAATATTTTACCTGTTCACATATGTAATGTCAGTTTAAGTTTAATTAAATTGCATGATTAATTTAAAGTTCAATGTTTAATTCAAAAAAAAATTTAAAGTTCAATGTTATTATGATTATGGTTGCAATAATAAACTTATAATTCTGGAAAATCATTAATAGCCCCTATAAATCATTAATTATATTAATAATTTAGACAAAATCCTAAAATTGAAACAAAAGAAATTTTGAAACTTAAATAGCAGATTAATAGGTAAGATGGGTGCTAATGGCTTTTTAAGTAGTCGAACTAATTCATAAGTCAAGTAACTAACAAAAGTTAAGAGTTAAAATAAATAATGTCTTTATACCACTTTGCAAGCCATTTTTTACGATTCTATAAATCATTTTTTAACTTCAAATATAACATGCAGAACTACTTTAAAACAAGCATTTCTTTATTGAATCAAACACAAATCATTAACTTTATACAATCTCAAAATACTCACAACCACGAACTTAATTAATTCATATCATAGTCATTGTCTCTATTACATATCTTCTAACCAAAACAGAATAAATAAACAAGTAGGATTATATAACAAAATTTGCCTCTCTTCACATGAAACAACGATGTAAATAGTTTGTAACCACTAAATACATAGTCATATAGCCAATATAACACCCAAACAATCATCTCTTAATCAGAAAGGCAAAAGCTAAAATGAAATTTCATATTTTAGTATATTCAAAATCAACTAACTTATTGGTCAAAGTTAAAAAACGGAGCTAATAGTTTATTTTAGAAACTAAAAAAAATTCACATTCTTAGTTTTAAATAACAATGACAGTAAATCACATGCACAAAAGTTTGAAACTGACCTCAAATGTGGTAGAAAAAACAAAGTCGCAGCAGCAAGTGTTTTGAGTTTAAGTAATGCACCACTTAAAATGCCTGTATTTTTGGACTACATGTGAGTGAAGATATAGAAAAATAAGAACAAAAATTTCAAATTACGAATAAATAAAAGAAAAAAGATTTGGAAAACAAAACTCACCAGGGTTGCACTATTGTTCAATTTCTAAATATCTGAAACAACCCAAAAATAAAAATTCAAAAATATTATTCATAAGCCAAATTAAAACAAACCCAATAATTCAATTGCCCAAAAAAGTAAAATATTCTGCCATTACTAGCTGATAACCTCTTTTACAGTTCTTTCTCTGGACTTAACTTGTCAAGGAGAATGAGATTACCTAAATACGCAACTGTGCCACTTCACCCCTTGTCGATGGCTTTTACTTGCTTGCCTAGTATAGGCACTGGATGGTTTAGTTGGAGAAAAATCCCTTCGATAACAAGTGATTAGGGTTTTGGTTTGTGTTTCAATGTGGGGAAAATGGAAAAACGAAATAGAATTTTAGCTTTTCATTATCTATCTAAATTAATTGAATTTAATTTGTAAATGGATAGTGTAAAACAGAAGAGATCGAGAAGAGAAAAATGAACGAGAAAGAAAACGATAAAAGCAAGATAGAGACAGTCGATATAGTCTTGGTAGATGGGAAAAAGTCAAGTGTGTTTTATGTTGTTGTTATTTAAATTTTCATTTTTTAATAATTTAAATATTTTTATGACTTTGACTCATCGAGATTTGATGGTCTGTGCTCCAAACATTAATGCTTTAAATCTTAGAGCTCTCAGGTTCAAGTTCGAGCTAAAACAAAATTTTTATGAATTTTTTTATCATTGATACTTTAGTGTTAGTGATCTTTGATGTTTAATTTACTGACACCCTAGTATCATTAGTCTCTGATTCCTATTTGTCAAAAGCAGAAAATGGTGCATATGTACACAAGTACTGACACTTTTTGCAAAGAGTCAGTGATGAAGTGTCAATAAAGCCCATTTTTCTAGTAGTGCAAGTCATGTGTACATTTTCATCACTTCTTTAATCTGAGTTTTAAACTTACATTTTAGTATACAATGTTGATTTATGACTCTCTTGGATGCCAAATAACAAACATTTGGTTACAAAATGGTTTCTATTACTTTCTTTCATTAATTCTCCACATGTTTTGCTATCTAGTATTAATTTTGGAGCATGAAATTTAGTTTATTTGATCATGTATTTTAGTGGGATCTTTGCTTGTGTCTGACTATAGTGATGGACCTTAGGACAAATTGTGATTTATGCCGTGTGCATGTGAATGTCAATTATGAATGAAAAAATACACTAAGGCATTTGCTAGCTTATGCAAAAGAAGAAAGGAGCTACAATAAATGGATTAAGGCCTTATTTGAGATTGAAATTAGGCAGCTGTAAAATGACCAAACATCTGCTGTAATATAGAAGATAAGTTGATTTGATTTTATATTTGTATAATAAAAAATCTATTATAAATTTACTTATTTTATCAAAAATATAATTTAAAAATTGTATTTGTTTTATAACATTAACTATTAATTTTTATTTCATAATTATAATTTTTTTCTACAATAATTATAACTTAAAAGGTACAATACCTTAATACCAAATAAAACTTAATTTCTTGTTGGGTACTTAATATCACTGTTTTATCGAACCCTCTGACCAATAAAAGACTCCCTTGTGTGGCATAATTCAGCCACAACATCTCTCATATCCATTCGCTCAAATGGAGATTCCATTGAGCAGAGGACACCAGTTGTAATTGTAGCATTCAAACACTCTTCCGTTTTGGCTCTTCTGTCTTCCTGAATCCTAGAGTTGTTCTCTATTACCTCTATCAAAAGTGCATGATCAACAATCTCCATCACTTTTTCTGGTAAAGCCATCTTGGCAAATTCATGGAGAGTAAGTCCTTCTTTAATTGTTGCATCGATTGGTCGCTTTCCAGTAAACATCTCTAGCAACAGAATTCCAAAGCTGTATACATCTCCAGTCACGGACGCGTCGCTGCCCATGCCATACTCTTGAACATGTTGATTCATTTTGTTAGTTGCCAAACGATGCTAAGATCCAATAAAATGTATAATAATTTTTAAATAAATAAATATATCAAGATGTCCCCATTTGTGAACAGAGTTAAAAGACAAAAACAAAAAGCATGAACTCTAATGTATTAGATTCTAATGGAAATGGAGTTTGTGTTTATCTTTTTATCTTTTGGCTTTATTCACATGATTAGAAAAGATTGACATCCATATAAAAAAAAATGATAGGATGTATGTGTATAACATGAAAAACTTACCAGGAGCAACATAACCAACTGTTCCTTTTATCCCAATTGAGCTTGACGAAGTTCTACTAACAATATCAAGGTGGTGACTAGAAAGAAATTTTGCTAGTCCGAAATCACCCACATGGGCAACCAGGTCATGATCTAGCAGAACATTGCTTGGTTTTACATCTCCGTGAACTATAGGTGGTTGACAATGGTGATGAAGATATTCAATTGCAGAAGCCACATCAATGGCTATGTTCAATCTTTGAATGAGACTTAATTTGCAAGCTTCAACTTGATCATTGCCCTGGTGCAACCAATCCTCTAAACTTCCATTTTCCATATATTCAAAAACAAGAGCCTTGAAATCAGTCCCTGTAAAATCTGTAGTAGAGCAAATAGTGATAATTTTGATAAGATTTCGATGGCGGATATTTCTTAATGCTTCACATTCAGCCACAAAACTCCTGAAAGCTCCTTTCTGCTTAAGATTTATCACCTTCGCAGCAACTATCATTTCATCTTCACCCAAAATCCCTTTATACACGGATCCAAAGCTTCCTTGACCGATCATGTTTGACGATGAAAATTCACTTGTTGCCTTACTTAGTTCTGCATAAGAAACCATAGGAAATTGTTTTTTCATCGGCGAAGTATCAGCAGGTTTACGTGTAGATCTCCTTCTCCGAGTATAAACAATAGTAAGGCATGAAAATAAGATCAAAGATGACACTGCCACTGGAATCAACACTTTGCAAAGAGTGATTTTCGGTCTTCTTGATTCCTTAGATGGACAGGATGGTAAATGCAATTCATCCATACCCCCACAGAGCTTCACATTCCCTTGGAGTGAAATTTTGGTTTTACTACTAAAAACTCCTTTTGTTGGAACCTCGCCCACCAAATCATTGTAAGAAAAGTTTAAGAATTCTAAAAAAGATAGATTTTCAAGAAATTTTGGAATCTGGCCAGACAAATTATTGCTTGAGAAATTTAACACTTTGATGCTTTTCAATAAACCCAAAGAATGGGGAATGACGCCATGAAAAGAATTAATTGAAATATCAAGATATTCCAAGCTTACACAAGTACTTAGAGTAATCGGAATCACACCAGAAATTTGGTTGCTAGATATGTCCAATATTACGAGATTCTTCAGATTGCCCACTAGTTGAGGAAGAAAGCCGTTTAGAAGATTATAAGACAGATCCAGGTAAAGTGAAAGTGTTGTTATACTGAGAAGTTGTTGGGGAAAAGCACCAGTGAGCTTGTTATGGAAGGCGTCAAAGCTTATCAAATTCTGACAATTACCAAGAGATGAGGGTATATTGCCTTGCAAGTTATTGGAGCTCAATGCAAGTTCGGCCAGTTTAGTAAGATTACCAAGGCCAGAGGGAATGCTCCCTTGTAAAAAGTTTTCAAAAAGGTACAATAGTTGTAAGTTTTTAAGCTCACCAATTACGTATGGAATAGTGCCATGTAATTGGTTTACGTTCATAGTGAGTCCAATTAGATTGACAAGATTTCTTATTCCAGGAGGTATGGTTCCAGATATTTGGTTTCTTCCCATGCGTAAGTCAGTCATTGTTGACGAGAGATTGGCTATAGAATGAGGCAGCTCTCCTCCGAATAGATTACCGGCAAAACTAAGCACTTTCAAACTACTACAGTTAGTTAGGAAGGTTACAAAATCAAGATCATTGGCTGTCCCCGTCCCCAAATTGTTTCGCTCCAAATTTAACCTCCGTAGATTCTTAAGCATGCTAAAATCATTTGACACTTTCCCTTTGAATTGATTATTGGAAAGGTCAAGGCTCTCAAAATTTGAAGCATTGGACAATGAAAAAGGAATAAAGCCGAAAAAACTGTTTCCACCAATAGCAAGCACCTTAAGGTTTAGAAGATTGGCAACAATGTCTAATGGTAAACTTCCACTGAATCTGTTTGATGTAAGATAAATCCACTTGAGGGAAGAGATATTACAAATTGAAAGAGGGAACATACCAGAGAATTGATTTGTACCTAGGTTGAGATGAACTAAGTTTCTGAGTAAGCCAATGGTAGTCGGAATTTTCCCGCCCAATGAATTCGATCTAACACGAATTACCTCGAGAGCTGAAAGATTCCCAACGAAATCTGGGAGTTGTCCTGTTAAATAATTGTTCTCGACAAATAACGTCTGAAGTTTCAACAAGTTGCCTATCTCTGCTGGGATTTGTCCCTCAAGCTTCTTGTTGTAGACACGAAAGCCGATGAGGTTGGCGCAACGGGACAAATTGGTAGGTATTGGACCCGAAAATGAATTGTTGGGCAGTACTAATTTCTCAAGCCTAAAAAGATTACCGATTTCTTGGGGAATTTCACCATGGAATCCGTTGTCCGCAAGGTTGATGTACCTGAGGAAGCTGAGATTTCCGACATAAGGAGACAAGATGCCTCCTATCCTTTGGTTACTCAAATCTAACTCGGTTACCCTTTGATGCCGATGGCCACAAGTTACTCCCGTCCACTGGCAGAAGTTTATAGAATTGTTCCATGAACTTGTGACTCCTGATGGATCATGCAGCTGTGACTTTATGGCAAGCAATGCGAGTCGATCTGTCTCGTTGGTTTGGCCAACAGAAAAGCTAGGATAATTAATAAGCAACAAGCTGAAGTGCCATATCAAAATGGCAAGGCAGCTAATGGAAGTGGTAATGTTAGGCATTTTTTTTAACGGTAAACAAGTGTAATACAATGTCATGTGTGGCGATCGTCTCCACTTCATGCGAAGGCTTTTTTATAAGCAAATTTAATTGGCAATCGTCATACATAGATTTTTTTTTTTCGGTCGCTCTTGGATGGAAAAATTAAAGTAAAGCAGTGAATGATCATGATTCTCTTCTGATCTGATCATATACTGAGCAAATAAGTAAATTGTTAATTGATAGTTAATAAATAAAAAATAAAAAAGTTGAATTTTATCCATACACTATCACTGAAAGACACATAACAGAAGATTTTGAAAAACTAAAAAAAGATCAGATCAAGAAAGAATCATTTTTCAGCAGTGGAGCCTTAATAGGTAGCAGACCGTTTCAACACTCATAATAATATATAAATGCTGAAGCACAACTATACTTTGAAAGCTTCATCTTAATTACAAGGCCATGAATATGATGGGACGGACTAATTGACTATGCAATAATAACAATTAATATAGACCCGTTCAAAAGAAATTACATAAGATTCGCTTTCGAATTCGTAAGGCTGCCAACCACTCTTGAAATTTCAATTGAAAAAAAAAGTGTCAAGCTAAGGCAGCCAATCGTTTGGAGTCCATTTCCATTTTTTTTTGAAATTCAAGTGGAATAAGTGTTCAGTAGTTATTTTAACTGTTTTGTACACTTCATAAAACAAACTGTAATTTATTCCTTCGAGCAACCAAACTTCTTTTTCCACTTCCCAGACCCTTTTATATTTTGCTTCTTCTTCTTTTAATTCTCTAAAAATCCATTTTTTTCTTCTTCTTTTCTTGCAATCAAAATGAACCACCTCTCAAAGTTGTTTTATTATTTGAAACCGCACAGCAAAAATCGCAACAAAAAAAATTCAAAACCTTTTAATTGATCGTGTTGAGACCAACCTCAAGAATTAATCCAGCTGCGATTTGTCCTTATTCAAGTTCAGATCCAGCGCCATTATTGTTGGACTTCAGTCCTCAAGTTGAGTTGAATTATTAGTAACATTATTATTATATCAATAAGGATGAAGAAAATGATAAACAGAGAGAAAAAGAGAAAGAAATAGAAAAGAAATGAGAGATAAGGGAATATTTTGTTTTATTCAAAAAGAAAAAAAAAGAATTATAAAAAAATATTTTGTTATCCTAGCATTTATTTAATATTTTTAGGTTTATTTGGGTTGGAGGAAACTTTAGTCATAAAGGAATGTTATTATGTGCGAGATTGAAGTAGTTATTATGAATTTTATCTCTTAAACCGAACTTATTATGTTAAAAAAAATGTGTTCAAAATAATTTGATAATTATTTTGTTCATATCCCATCTATTGTAATATATATCGTAACTGTAGTGTATGTACCATGATAATGTAAAAGCTTTTTTTTAATTAATGCTGATACTAACTTATTAATGGTTTGTTTGTGTATGTATTTATATAATTTATAATTTTTTTAATTTTTAATGAATTATTTACTTAGTTAAGGAAAATTATTAAATAAAATTTATATTATTTTTTTAAAATATAACTATAAGTATGACTTAAATTTTAATAAAAATAAATTCTAAAGGTGGTACTACCAGACACATTTTATATTTATCATTTTCAATTGTCTCTGCTAAACAACATTCCTATTTTCATTTTTAAAATACATGATACAAAAAATGATACTAGACATGTACCTAAGGGCTACTAATTTGTCTCTTTGACTTCAGGACTTAATTGACTTAATTTCAATAATTTAAGTCATTAAATACATTTTTTTTAATTTAATAAAAAATTCTAGTCATTAAGTTATTAAGCTAATTTTTTTTAGCTTTTTTTATTATTTAAAAATTTGAATGACATTATTAAAAGATATTATCTAAAACCTTCCTAAATAATTATTAATTTTTAATCCTTAACTAAATAAAATTATTAATTAGCATAGTTAACCATCTCTATAACTTATTAATATAGTGGTAGATGATTATTATTTTTATCTTTTTATTTTCGTCAAATTAGCATTATTTATCTTTATAAGTTTTTATGAATATTTTTTTATATAAAAACATTATAAACTACAATAAAATTGATTAACATATATTCATTTAGAATATTAAAGTATTGAATTCAATTGAGCATGATTTATGTTATAATAATATATTATTTTATTTATGTTCTTTGATCTGTTTATTATTTGTATAACATTTACAATTTCTAAGGGCAAAAATATAAAAAATTAGTTATCAGATTTTTTAATTAAAAATAGCTTAATACTTATTTTTAATGATTAAGAAAAAATAAATATGTTATTTGAATTCAGACATTTAGCTATATTTATAATTCAAATTAATTCAGTTCTACTCATATTTCAGACAAAGAAATAAAACCACTTTAAATTCAAAATATAGTAATTGCATAATATAATTTTTATTCTAAAAAATATCGATTAAAAAACAATACCAAACCAGCCTATATCAATCAGTCACCATTTCTTATTTTTCTCGAATAGCTTTAGAGTATTAATTTAAGGGAAGCCAACTACTCTTTGACATTTAAAAATATATGTATTTAAAGAGTCAGCCTACCATGCAGCGCTGTATCTCATGCAGCGCATGCATGGTCCCGGTACAACCGGTTTTCAACCGGTTAATAAATGAAATTTCTACTTCTTGTTCATTATTCTCAACTTGACATTGATTTATTTCTATTCTTAGGTTAAATTCGGAAAACTATAATTTCACCAATTTTTGATTTATATTCCTACACTTTGCATTAAAATCTAACATTTTAAGTTGATGTTTCAAGTTTACTTTAGAGTTTCTACTTCTTGTTAGCAAGTCGCAACTTTACATTAATATATTTCTACTTTGGGTTAGGTTCCCCAACTATAATTCCACCACTTTTTAATCTTATATTCCTACTCTTTGCGTTAAAATCCAACATTTTAAGTCGATATTTCAAGTTTACTTTGGAGTTTCTACTTCTTGTACGTATATCTCAATTTTACATTAATTTATTTCTTCTTTTAGGTTAGGTTCTCCAACTATAATTCCACCAATTTTTGATCTTATATTTCTACTCTTTGCGTGAAAATCCAACATTTTAAGTCGATGTTTCAAGTTTTCTACGGAGTTTCTACTTCTTGTTAGTAGTTCGCAACTTTACATTCATTGATTTCTATTTTTAGGTTAAGTTCTCCAACTATAATTCCACCACTTTTTGACCTTATATTCCTACTCTTTACGTTAAAATCCAACATTTTAAGTCGATGTTTCAAGTTTTTTTCGAAGTTTCTACTTCTTGTTAGTAGTTCGCAACTTTACATTAATTTATTTCTATTTTTAGGTTAGGTTCTCCAACTGTAATTCCACCACTTTTTGATCTTATATTCCTACTCTTTGCGTTAAAATCCAACATTTTAAGTCGATGTTTCAAGTTTTTTTCGGAGTTTCTATTTCTTGTTAGTAGTTCGCAACTGTACATTAATTTATTTCTATTTTTAGGTTAGGTTCTCCAACTATAATTCCATCACTTTTTGATCTTATATTCCTACTCTTTGCGTGAAAATCTAACATTTTAAGTCGATGTTTCAAGTTTACTTTGGAGTTTCTACTTCTTGTACGTATATCTCAAGTTTACATTAATTTATTTCTTCTTTTAGGTTAGGTTCTCCAACTATAATTCCACCACTTTTTGGTCTTATATTCCTACTCTTTGCGTTAAAATCCAACATTTTAAGTCGATGTTTCAAGTTTTCTACGAAGTTTCTACTTCTTGTTAGTAGTTCGCAACTTTACATTCATTGATTTCTATTTTTAGGTTAAGTTCTCCAACTATAATTCCACCACTTTTTGACCTTATATTCCTACTCTTTACGTTAAAATCCAACATTTTAAGTCGATATTTCAAGTTTTTTTCGAAGTTTCTACTTCTTGTTAGTAGTTCGCAACTTTACATTAATTTATTTCTATTTTTAGGTTAGGTTCTCCAACTGTAATTCCACCACTTTTTGATCTTATATTCCTACTCTTTGCGTTAAAATCCAACATTTTAAGTTGATGTTTCAAGTTTTTTTCGGAGTTTCTATTTCTTGTTAGTAGTTCACAACTGTACATTAATTTATTTCTATTTTTAAGTTAGGTTCTCCAACTATAATTCCACAACTTTTGATCTTATATTCCTACTCTTTACGTTAAAATCCAACATTTTAAGTCGATATTTCAAGTTTACTTTGGAGTTTCTACTTCTCGTACGTATATCTCAATTTTACATTAATTTATTTCTACTTTTAGGTTAGGTTCTCCAACTATAATTCTACCACTTTTTGATCTTATATTCCTACTCTTTGTGTTAAAATCCAACATTTTAAGTCGATATTTCAAGTTTACTTTGGTGCTTCTACTTCTTGTTTGTGATTCTCTACTTTACATTAATTTATTTCTTCTTTTAGGTTAGGTTCTCCAACTATAATTCCACCACTTTTTGATTTTATATTCCTACTCTTTGTATTAATATCCAACATTTTAAGTGGATGTTTCAAGTTTACTTCGGAATTTCTACTTGTTGTTCACAATTCTTAACTTTACGTTGATTTGTTTCGACTTTTAGGTTAAGATCTCCAACTATAATTCCACCACTTTTTGGTTTTATATTCCTACTCTTTGTATTAAAATTCAACATTTTAAGTGGATGTTTCAACACTACCGGTACATGTTTCAGGTCCTTTTTTTTTACTAATAATAAAATACTTGTTGAAAATAACAATATTATCAATAAGGCAAATTATGGTTGACCCCTTACTATTTTAACAAATATCAATTTACCACATAATACTAAGAATTTTTTTATTGCAACCCTTCATCATTTTCAACATTTTGAGTCCATAATCCAAGTCTTTTTTTTTTCATCTTCATTACTTTATGCAATCTTTTGAACTTGATTGTATGTATACTTGAGCTTTTAATTTTTATACATATCTATTCTCATTGTAATCATTTTAATTAAAAGCATTTAATTATATTAAAAATAAATCTATGCATTTATTTTCATCTTTCTCTTTACTTTTTAAATAATTGCTTTAGTTTCTCATAACGGTAAATAAATAAATAACAAGTAAGCAGGATTGCAATTGCTATGCTTCTAAAGCCATGATGATATAAGTTAAGTTACAAAAATACTTTAAATTACAAGATTAAAGCTTAGTTAATCTATTTTAGTTGAACATCTCTATTTTTTTCTGTGTGCTTGTTGGATATTACTACAATTATTATTATTAATAATCACGTTGTGGGTACTAATCAATGCATTTGTAATTCATTTGAATTAAAAACAAAATAGTTGATGTTTGAATCCATGGGAGTAAATTTAGTTATTATTGAGCTAAATTAGCCACTTATGCTTTAGCCCAGTGGTAAACCATTGACCTTATGGTGCGTTTACGCCATGGAATGAGAATATGGTAGAATAGGAATGGGCTGGGAATGAGAATGAGTTAGAATGAGAATGCGATTTTAATGTTTACTCGGCAAAAAATAAATGGGAATGAGAGTGTGCCGAAATGTCATTAATGTATTTATTTGATAAAATAAATGGGAATGAGGAATGGAAATGAAAATTAATTTACCAAAATACTTATAGCATTAATAATTAATTTATCATTATTAACAATATTATCATTATTGTTGTTATTATTACTATTAATAATAATAATATTATTATTATTATTATTACTATTAAATTTTAATGACTTTATTATTTTGGTTATTATTAATTATTGTTAATATTATTTTTAATAATATTATCATTATTAACATTTATTATTATTATTATTAAATTTTATTAACTTTATTATTTTAATTATTGTTAATATTATTTTTATTAATATTATTATTAACATTTATTATTATTTTTTAATTAATATCATTTTTCTATCTAGATAATGAAAATTAGATTATTATTACTATTAAATTTTATTAACTTTATTATTTTAGTTATTATTAATTATTGTTATTATTATTATTAATAAAAATAATAATAACAATAATGATAAATTAATTATTTTTTT
>JAQOOD010000007.1:25786643-25933272 GCA_029633175.1 Citrus glauca
TTTATAAATTGTTCCTTGTTAAATTGCCTCACAAAGAATTATCCACCTAGCGTAAATCCTTTCTTCTTCCGCAGACCCAATTCATACACAAGTGCCTTAAGTTTTTTTTTCCCAAATTGACAACCTCATCTACATAAGAAAAATCACAATTGGTCCATCGCTTTAGAATCAAATAAATTGAGCTTCAAGCTCTAAGATTTATACTAAGTAGTAAAACATTTAGAGGATTAATAGAGGAAAGGATTGGAAACCACTTTATAACCAAAGTTTTTGCTATTTAGCACCCAATAAAAGCATAAATCAAAACTGTATGCTAAAATGAAAGTCTAAGACTCAGAATAAAGAAGTCATGAAATGGTACACGATGAACTGGTTCTTTTGAAGTTATAATCACAGAGGGCTAGTGACCATTGCAACAGAATCTGATAAGGATACTAGAATCCCAAGACACAAAAACTACAAATGTAGGCTAGCTCAAACAAAATCATGCAAGTTGTTGTTGGGAAATTACGCTCTTTAAAAGCATATGTGTTTATTTAACTGTAATAAACATTTTTTTTATTAATAAAATTAATGAGGTATTTTATTCAAATATCTTAATTGCATTTATATTTGTGTTAAAGTCCATTTAATCATATTATATGTATTTATGTGATCACCATGTGGATTCACAGAAGACATAAATACAAGTTATCTTATGATTAAATAAATTTAGTTCGCAGTTGATAAATAAAGTTGGGCAATTTATTTAGGTATAAACTGTAATAAATTCATTGAATGATTTGTCTTAATCATGTATGAATTTATTGATGTAGTACGACTACATTGAACTGGATCACATATGAGATTTAATTAACTTTATAATAACTGTCAGACTTATTAAATATCATAGGCGTTGATTTTACTGTAATCTTAATCTTGAGTTAATTATGATTTCATGATTGTGATTGTTATTCCATTTGAGTTACCAATGGGCACGACACATCTTTATGGTCAAGATTACCCGCTATCTTGGTGGGAGCAATTATGAGTATTGGGGTTATAGATTAACAATATAGAATTTGTACAACACATCTCTTGATAGGTTTTCAGTACTTGATCATAGAATTCTCTGGCCAGAGTGTGTCAACATATTTAGTATGTTGAAAATGATCATTAGAGAAAACCAGTAAGGATCAAGGAATAAGATGTTATTAAATTGATTGGACAGTTGAGATATCAATTTAATTAACGATGTGGTACAAAGGATTGTGCAGTAAAGAAATCAATGTGGCTTGGGACGAATTATTATTCGAGCATACAATTATGGAAGTCAGTTCCAATCTTTTAGTGGAGTAGATTTGGAATTAAATAATTAGGCTAGTTTTATTACATGCCTAATTATTGTAGCCACTATTGTATGTTCCCAAATGATCCCCGGGTTAGCTCATTTAATTGACTGCACCACTACTGGACTAATAAGCAAGATAACTAGCAATATGGGTCAAAAGCCTAAATATATCATTTAGTGAGAGGCTCCATTTAATTAGCTTTTGTATAAGGGGCCTTATGTTATTTTACAAGGTGGGTCCCCTATTGGAAAAGTAAATAACGTGAGTTTAATTTGAAGCCTAGGGTTTCACTAAAAGGAGATATAAAAGGCTTATTTTCTCAACAGAAAAGATAGAAGCCACTTTACACAAATCTGATAATAAGATTTTTCTCTCTATTGTTGAGAGAAAAATTTTCTCATGCTAGTTGCTTTGGTAGTGATAAAGGCGCCCACACGTCAAGTGCAAATCGAACCTGAGTCATAACCTGGAAGATCATTGGGGATAGTTCGTGATCTAACTAACGTGGTGGTGACGGATCGTGATCCAACAGGAGTGGTGGTGGTAGATCGTGATCCAGGATCCTAAATCACTTCAGCGGAAAAAGCCAACTCGGATTTTCAAGGTACGATTTCTAGATTACGTGTTCTTATATATTATATGAGAGTGGTCCTTAATAGGTTTTATAAAAATTTAAAAACCTGATTTTTCCCCAACAGTTGTTACTATCAAATTCAGCACTACCATCAGACACAAAAACATCTAGAGATCATCAATCTTCTCCAGGATGCATCCATCCTCAGAATAATAACTTTGTATATCAATAAGCACTGTTCTCATCACTATCATCTGACACATCACACATTCAAAGATCTCCAAAGATCATCAATTTTCTCCAATATCTCTCCATCTTCATAAGAATAGCCTTGTACATCAATATATGTTCTTCCTGTAAATTTTCTAGAGCGCTCAATTTTTAACTTCTTTTATGCAATGTTGCCAACATGCGAGAGGAACAGATGGCACCGATATAAAATGCTTTCTCCTCCAGATATAAGTGGCTTCTTATACGAGAACAAACAACAGTAAGAAACATTTATTAAGTATATATGTGTGTGTTGGGGGAGAGGGGGGGGGGCAACACTATCTAGCATAAAGTCTGAAAATGAAATTGAAGATAAATACATTAACAATATACCATGACCATTATATTAAACTTACATGCTTTTAGAAACATTATGCTTCAACAAAGCTAAAAGTAAGTTTAGTTAAAAATTCGTCCCTACTGGATCCTTTAATGAAAATCCACTGATAATACAAGGCTAATTAACAAGTAGAAATTTAAGTATTAATTTTACAGAAGATCTCATCAGGGACTTGCAGGACATAAGATTTTAATATAGCATTAGCATCTCCAAAATCTAAATGGTGCTGGTTTAATGACATAATTATTCATCACAAATGACTATATAAGGTGTCTACAAATGAAAGAATAAGTTGTTTCTAAAACTATCATTATATAATAAGAATCATGTTCACTTAAACGTTCTCAGTCGCCATTAGGCCTTTTAAGAAGAAAGGCATAAACATAGTGAAAATAATGACTTACTAAGATACAATCATTTCACATCTTCATGATATGGATCAAGTTTTATTTCTCATAAATGAAAAATACAGCGTACCTAGAAAGAAACCTTGTACTCCCAACAATATTGATCATACTTTATTGATAAGTTCTCCGCACGTGGGGAAATCCAGAGCAAGTAATCCACAAGTTTTTCAATGGAAGCTTTTCGATATTTAAAGATTGAAAAGCACAATACTTGTCATTAAGTAATGGGGGACGTAATATTTCCCGCAATTCTGTTGATATAATCACAGCCTTCATGAAGAATTTTTTTTTTTTCCAAAAGAAAAATGAGTTAGAACTTTAAGAGCAAGATAGAAAATTTTGGATAAAAGAATTTGGAAGGAAAGAAAACATACCTAAGGATCATATTCTATGTTCAGAATTGGGAAATTGATTGAACGTTGCAACGAGTTCAATCAATTTCCCGTACCATTGATTGTCAAAATTATCAGAGCTGAAAGACAGTGTAGTTTCCGACAAAGCCAGAGTATTTGAAGAGAAGGATACCAAATGATCATAATATTTGAATATTCTTAAATTTGGAGTGTCAAGCTTGAACTCATCCAACATATCACAACTTCTGAAAAATAATTTCTTAAACTGCCAACTGATATCTTGATGCTCCTTAAATTCATACAACGATCTATATGTATGTACTCCACGAATGGAAGTTACAGAAATTAAATTTGAAGCCACTCATCCATTATGAAAAGCTGGCATAATTTTAGTAGAATTAGATTCTTGCAAGGGGCTAGATTGAGGTAAAATAATATAGGGGCATTCTTGATATCTACTCGATGTACATTCACTCCATCGATATACGCTCGTTCGATTAGCTTGTTAACTTGTTTAATGCCATTAATAATTATTATTTATAATTTTATTTTATTAATTTAATATTATAAATGAATCTCCGCCAAAAAGTCACCAGACCATCGCCGGCCACAAGATCATCATTATATATATAATATAAATAGTTTAATATTTAAGGTAAAGGATAAATTTATCTAAAGAAAAAAATTATAATTCATTTTCTTATCAAATTTTATATCAAATCAAACACTAAAATCTAATTTCACTACTCTTCTCTATTTCTTTCTTCTCCCTTCCTCTCTATTCCACTCTTTTCCTCTCTTCCCTTTATTTCAAACCAAACATAGCCTTAAAGTACTCTAGGAACGGAATTTGAGAAATTTGGTAGCAAAGCCACCCATCCGTATCAAAAGCTGGCCTAATTTTAATTTTTTCAGACTCTTCCAATCGGATACACTGATGTTGGATAGTGTAGCAGGCCTAAGTACGAATATTGAATTTATTTATTTTTTTTATTATCTGAATACAAGTGGTTTTTCTTTATAAATAAAAATTTTTAAATATAATTATTTGACATTTATATTCTTCAATTATATTACATTTATGTCCTTAAAGACCAAAATAAAAAACGACTAGATTTTACAGTTTCGAAAATAAATATATTTTTATAGAGATACTTTGGAATATAATTTTTACTTTTCATTTATATGTTTTCTTATTCAAATAAAATTCATAAAAATTTACATTTTTTATTCAGATATAAATGTATAAGAATCAAACATAAGTTACAAAAACACAAACAAATAAATTTTAGAAAAAATTTGAAATAAGATATTTAACAAACAACCCCTAAGAATAACCCTAGGCTTCTCAATCCTTGACATAGGAAAGATTCATACGCGGCCGCTAGATCCTTAAAAAAACTTGATCAGCTTCATACCTCAAAGAAGAAAAAGTCACGCTAATTCTAGGTGACTCCAGTTTACAATAATGTAATTCTAGTGCAACAATTGATTTCAAATAGAAAACCAATTGAGACAAATAATAATTCCCACAAGTAGAATTAACTAAAAGTTTTAACTCTAATTGCAATATTTAGCCAGAACGAACGCCTTGATGAACAACCTAGCCTCCTCCGAAGTAGATACCGATAGGAATGGGAGAATGTGGTGCAATATTTCTAATTGCACCAAGTAGATACCGATAGGAATGAGAGAATATGCCTAAGCCCAACAACAAAATAGATGTTGTTCGATTTGGGTACACAGCTCGTTACAATTTTGTTATTGGCTTTACAACTCAAAATGCATCTACTTAGTTAGGAGAGTCTGTGACTTACAAACTAGTTTAGGAAGTCATTTGCTAGTAATATCGGATATTACATATTTCCCCTTGAGAACCTCACATCCTCATGAAGGTCATTGGAAATAGAATGAAACAATACCATATTGGTAAATCCATCTATTCATACATCAGGTCGTGAGTCAGCTCCGATACTAAATGTAATAGTTTAGGCCCAATAATTAAGTAGATATTATTTTCTTTGGGCATATAGTCCCACGATTTATTATTAGGTTTTATAACTCAAAAACATATCTACTTAGTCCATGAGCTCACTCACTAATGATGTGAGATATTACAATATTAGTTCAGTAGTGTAGATATTCTATCCAAATTCACATTTGGACTTGCACGCCTCTCCTAAGAGTCATTGTTCATTATTGAGCAACAATTTTAGAATAAATTAACAGGAATAGACATAAATTAAATTTATACAATTGTAAAATTCTATTGAGAAAATTAATTAAAGAGGTTTGATACGAAGCTTTACCAACAGCGGCCGTGGTTTTGGCCTATGGCATCCAGCAGTGTTCAATTTCTAGACATTGGCGAGATTCCGGTGAAGCAAGAGGCCAATATCGTCCCCAATATCTGGCAGTAATGAGGGCTGAGTATGAAGGCAAGGAGAGTAGATAGAAATGGGCGAGCTATTTTTATTTTTATTTATTATTTTTAATCCCTCACATTAATTTCCTGATTCTTCAGAAAGTTATTACATCTAATTAATGTGTATATGTTGTATATACCTTTATTTCAAAAAATTACTTTGTAATTAATATTATATTTTATTAAATTATACATATAATAGGTATACTATATGATATTAATTAGATATAGTAGGTTTGGTATGCTCTCAAATGCTTCGCTGTTTGGTGGACTTGAGGAGAAGAAAAGAGGAGAAGAGAAAGAAATAAAGAGAAAAGGATGAATTCACATCCAGCCAAATAACAAAAATAAAATTGATTCTCTTTTTTTATTCATTTTCATTCTTCTCATCTCCTATCATTTCTTCCAACTAAACACTGGATTGGGAGATCCAAATTTTACAATTTTCAATTTCAAGAATAGTGCCGCTTTTGCTTGCAGCTTTTTTTATTATTATTTTTTGGTTATAATTTTGTCTACGACAATTACTAAAAAGGACAAATAATAATTTTCTAATTTTGAATACATTAAGATTTACTTCATTCTTTCTTCTTTAATGATGATTCATACTTCATAAATATTGACACTAATAATTTTAATTTATATGTTAGTGTAATCACGTTTTATCATACGCTCTTAAAAGTCAATTTTTATATATTTAACACATACAATTCACGAAATTGCTCAATGAATATATTATTGAAAAAAAAACCTCAACAAAGATGACATACTTAATCTTATTATCATTATTTTTTTTAATCCTTTTGCTATTAAAAGTGCACTTGTATATGTTAGTTCGAAAACTGAAATATATTTCATTGATAATATTCTATACAAATTATATAAAAAATAATGATAAAATATTTGGAGAAACTAAAATTACTTGCTTCACCATCAGATGAAGGTGTTCGCATATGATTCGGTTTACCAAATTCCTGTTTCTCATCCTTTTTCATGTGGAACATGATTTCTCTTTAATATTTTTTTCTTCTGTTGTTCAATGAAAAATAAAAATTATCTGTTGTCGAATTAAAATTAAAAATTATTCAGCAAACAAATTACCAATCGCTTGTTATCTTTTATTTATCTCTACTGTACGGTACAATTTGTACGTGCTCAAGTTTTTTTTTTTTTTTGGCCAACCCCTGTTCATAAACAAGTTTCTCAAGTCAAAGGAAAATTTTCATAATTATAGTCCAAAAGAAATTTCAAAAAAAAAAAGAAAGAAAGAAAACTAGCCATTGAAGTATCAGAGTCTCAATCCGACCGAAGCTCCAAAACGTTTTTTAGGAAAGAAGCAATTGAACTACCTGCAGTTACTCTCAATACAAAGCGAGAGCGAATTATCAGAATAAAAGCAGGCGAATTATTTAATTAAAAAGCAAGCAAATCATTAAGCATATTTCTCCGTTTCAAACCAAAACGATCGATCCATCAAAATAAATAGAAACATTAAGAAAAGTCTCGTTACAAGTAAAGAAACATGACACATTGTAACTCATTTAAGATATGTTGGTCCTCACGTTCAGAACGAGCATTGATACAGAGAAATAGCATAGGCTCATATTAACCCATGCAAGTCGATAATGCAAATAGTTATATGCCAATTATGGACAGATAAATGCAGCAGACAAATAAAGCAAAAACTGTATACGCCTTAATAAAAATTTTCATTGTAATTTTAACAATTTTTATATTTTATATGATTATGTCATCTCTTTCTCACCGAACAACAATCCTAGAGTCTCAAGAGAACAATATTTTAAAATTTATTTATTTGTTTTGGGTCAGGTTATTATTTAAATATAAATATTAATTATATAAAAGTTTAACTATTCATATCTGTAATCCCATATTAAATATTTAAACGTTAAATGCTCACTTATATTTTAGGTTAGGGTGTTGATATTTCCGCATGTTAAATTCTGTAAATCCACTCCACTTCTAAAAAATAATTATAAAAAGTTAAAGTTCACATTATTTTTAAAATTTTCAAATAAAGAAGAATTTTGAAGAATTAATCAACTAAAAATATCTTAATTTAGTTTTTTGTGATATTTTAAATTTTTTTTGTGATTTAGAATTGTTTTATTATATTTAACTACTAAGATTGCTTTAACTTAAAATTAAAGATAAAGATATCAAAAATTTACTTTAACTTTCACTTTTTTTTTAATTTTATACAAAATTGATTGTTTCTAAATGGTCAATTCTACTTTGTTAGTATGATTATTAACCTTTAATTAAGGTAACTTAATGTCATTATGAGACAATACTCATGTCGGCGGTGAGTTGATAAGCTTGAACGTTGAGAGATAAGAGGTGGTGGTGGCGGTGAACTCCCGTGGTAGCAACTTGTGGAAGGTTATGGACAAGACGACAAGTGTGGATCTGAAAATTCTGAATGCGGTGGCAGTGACGATGTGTCTTGATTCGCTATAGTTCGATGAGAAAAAAAATGAAAGAAAGGTGGTGGTTGGAGAGATAGCAGCGGCATGGGAAGAGATAGCCTTGCAGCAGTTAGGGGTCAACGTCCCCGCTCACTATTCACTTGTTTTCATTTGAAGGGAATATTGCATTTATATTTTATTTTTAGCTTCAATTTTTAATTTTTAACTACGCAATTTGATCGTTTTTTCATTTATAGGTAAATGACTATTTTAATCCTATGGCATCATCAACATTTTCACGGAGTTAAAGACGGTACCGAAACACTTAATCAACTTTGTAAATTTCTGCAGGGAAAAAAAATTTGTATATTTTTAAAAAATTTTGAAAAATGAAGTGGTTATTTAATTTATTAATAGAGTGATGATATAGTTACAAATTCTTGTACAAACTGATGTGGCATTAATTTATTAGTTTAATGAAAAAATAAAATAATAAAAATAAATCATGTAGGCAAAGAGATATTTAATTCAAACAATGAATTAATATCACATTAGATTGTACAAAATAAATTTATATAAGAATTTGTAACTATATCATTACTCTTATTAATATCTTCAAAAATATTGTTGCAAGTGAATTACGAACAAACAAACAAGAACATAGGTATAATATTTTTAACATAGTAGTGGATGTCTTAAAATATTTTTCAATATACAAGATTAGACAAACATTAGTTTAAAATATAGAGATTAAACGAATATGTGTTTAACGTCTATATTTAAAATTCAAAACGTAAAGGTTATCTACATAATCAACACTTCCATATTTAAGTTTTTTTTAACAAAAATATTTAGGAGCACTTGCACTTGGCTACTTTTATAGTTGTAATAAATTTAGTGTTATTCATAAATTTATAGTTAAAATTATTATTTAACAATTTAAGGATATAACAATAAAAAAAAATTATGGTATAAATACGATACCGTACCACAATTGTACCAACCGTTAAATCTTAATAAACCATACTCATTTAAATAAATCTAACAACTGAATATAATTATAATTTAATACTACAATTACATCGTAACAACAATCTTATGTCTATTATTTAATGAAACAGTTGTCCGTTGTTGGGGGCTCCATACTCCAAAAAGCCATCATGGCCCACAAAATAAGATTTGGCTTTACAACGCTGTGAAATGGGAATCATCAACCGCACTACAAGCTTTAAGACTAGAAAACAATTATCTTAATTGGCCGCGGATCCCACACGCAAATCATCGTCTCCACGTGTTCTTCATCTGCACAGCAACGTCAATGCATGCGCCATACACAATTAAAACTCATAAAACTAACAACTCTTTACCAAAAAGAAATAATTTTCGACGAGTCCCGTCCCGTGAATATCGGCTCTTTCCATCGCTTTTCTGTACAAAAACACGAACTTAGAAAGCAACAATCTATCGCCACGTAGCCCAATTCAACAGACCCTGCATACGTGTCAACAAACAGTAGGCATTGATGTTAGACAAGAATACGACCGGCCACACACTAATCAGATCCCCCTTCCAATCAGGTACAAACCAGATCGAAGTTTCCCCTTGTAGTGTCCGAACCGGAGAGACACGTCACAGGTTTTCAACTCCATGCTAAAGTACGCGGGTAAGCGCAGAACGCATGGACCCATTCACCTTCTTTCCAATTCTTCTCCTTCACGTTTCCTTAATTAGATTAAGAAACAAAACAACTTCCATTCTCTCTCAACTCCACCATAAAAAAATTTTAATTTCAATTTCTTGATCATATCATCTTATTTTCCTTCTCATGCATGCAAAATTAAATAAAAATAGAAAATAGAAAATAATACTTAATTTTCGCTACTTATTATTATTATTGTTTTGGTTTGTTACATCTTACATGCATGCAAAAAGAAAAGGCAATGAAATCAGAAAAGCTGAAGGGGAATTTCAGCCGGCCATCATGGGCGACACTTGTGCTAATCGTCACTCTCATAACAGTCCTCTCCTTACAAATCACGAAGAAGTCCGTTTTGTCCCCCAAACGGGTTGGTTTCTCGGGAGCCGATGGAGCGATATTCGACCCGGACTGGTGTGCCGCCGGGTTGCTGGGGGATCAGTACTTGCCGGAGAGAAAAGTCGTGATGTCGATAAAGGATTTCGGAGGAGTTGGAGACGGGACGACGTCGAATACAGAAGCGTTTCGGAAAGCGGTTCGGTACATGCAAGGCTTCGGCGACAAAGGTGGGGCCCAGTTGAACGTACCGGAAGGCTTGTGGCTCACCGGAAGCTTCAATCTCACCAGTAACTTCACGCTGTTTCTTGAAAAAGGCGCTGTCATTTTAGGCTCTCAGGTATTAAAATAATCTCTCTCTCTTTCTTTTATTTTTAATCATCATTATTATTAATTTATTATTTTGAGTGATTAGATAATGAGATACAAATATGAATGAGATGACCGAAAATATGAAACGTCAAACTCGTAATGAAACGTCAAAGTGATGATGTGAATGGATGACAATAGGATTTTGTTAGCTTTTTTTCTTTTTCTTTTTTTTAAGCATTTTTTAGTCTATTTGAAATTTGAGAGATGAAAAGGTGAAATGAAGAATTTAATTTGATGGGGCGTCAAATATTTTAATGTGTATTTGGTTTGGTGACGGTTCTTATGCTCATTTTGTCCTTTTTGCCACCTTTTTTCTTTAAATTTAAAGACATAGAAGGTTGGTGTGCTCTGGTTTTATTTGTGTTCATATTTAAGGTCGAAGAAGCGGGACCCACCATAATAATGTATGAAATTTGTTACTATTCTTTAGTATGAATGTGTATGTAATGTGTGTGTGTCTGTATGCATACATACAAAGTATTTGGTTATGTGACTAGGTGTCCATCATTATGTAAGTGATCAAGTTTATGGTTCCCTGTGTTCAAAAGAAGAAAATGCTAAAGAAAATGCTTATGGTTCCATGGCTCAGCTTATAAATAATTTTGTTTTGTTTAGTTTCTAATTTGTTTCTTTCTATTATTAACAGGACATGGATGAATGGCCTATCATAGATCCTTTGCCTTCTTATGGAAGAGGGAGGGAGAGATTAGGAGGGAGACATATTAGCCTAATTCATGGGGATCATTTGACCAATGTCATTATAACAGGTATATTAAGCACATGATTTGTAATTATTATAGTTGAAAGCATAAGTTATGTCTGATGGTGCTTTCACAATGAAAAAGGAGGTACACAAAAGAAGGAAAAAGAAGATGTGGGTTGCTTTTGATAATATCTAACTTTTAATATTATGATCCGGTATTCCAAAATTAGTTGGACATTTTTTGCGATTTAAGAAGAATAAAATAGGCTTATCTTGAATGTTGTGGATTACTAAATGGACTATTTTATTGATAATAGAACTAATGGATTCTTTACATCAATAAATGATCTTTTGATGCTTCTCTATTTCCAGGTTGTTGTAGAAGGAAAAATTCTTCACACACTGTATATTTTTGAAACTGTAAAATAATGATATGGTTTTACTTATCCCCTAGAAATATTATTTTACCTTTTATGACGAGCATTATGCTTGGAATATGTAAAAGTTTATTTGTTTTGGGCTTGGGGGGAATACCTTGGGAACTCAAATCGATTAGAGAGAAAGGAAAATGTAGGAAGGAGATGAAAAGAGAAGGGACAGAGGAGAATTGTTACTTTGATTTTTTGGTGCATTTAAAAAGGGATCGGAAAAGAAAATGCCAATTACATATTAATTGGATGATTATATCATGTGTGCTTCTTTTGTTATTAATTCTTATTTTAGTCCTTGAGAATCAACACTATTGTTTGGATCCATGAAATTATTAAGTTTATAAGATCGTTATTTAAGTTTACAGGATATAATGGAACGATTGATGGTCAAGGACAGATGTGGTGGGATTTATGGTGGAACAGAACACTGAAGCACACAAGAGGTCATCTTGTGGAACTGATGAACTCTAACAATATCCTAATCTCTAATCTCACCTTCTGTAATTCTCCGTTTTGGACTATCCACCCTGTTTACTGCAGGTTCGACATTTTTGGTTTTCAATCTTATTTTCTTTTAATCTGTTTATGTCTTCAATAGTGCCTGCTGTATTCAAGTTTATTGTTTAATATTTGAAATTAAGCTGAATACCTTTTGTTCTTTCTAATTTATAAATTCATCCAAATGACCTTTTTTTTTTTTAACCCTCCTTTTAAGAAAAAAATTAGTGGGAAGTGTACAACTCTGTCTCCCACCTGGTGTCCTTGAAGATATAACTTTGCCCCAGCCGAGCAGCATTTTTATCCCTGTGCAGGGGCCATAACAATTAGCAACTTAGCATTAATGTGAAACAGAAAAATAACACTTATGAATCATCTAGTTGAGCACTAATGAGCAGCATTGCACTTGTTTCAGGAATGTTGTTATCAAAGGGATGACAATCCTGGCTCCTCTTAATGCGCCAAATACTGATGGTATAGACCCGGGTAGACAATTCTCTCTTCTATTACATTTTCTTTATTTTCCCTTTTTTTCTCGGTCAGTATTGCCTTTTAAGCTTCTAATTCACAAACCTATACAAAACATTATACAGACTCGAGCACGAATGTGTGTATTGAAGATTGTTACATTGAAAGTGGGGATGATCTGGTGGCTGTGAAGAGTGGATGGGACCATTATGGCATTGCAATGGCTCGTCCAAGTTCAAATATTGTAGTGAGGAGAGTTTCGGGCACTACCCCAACTTGTTCAGGAGTTGGAATAGGTAGTGAGATGTCTGGAGGGATTTTTAATGTAACTGTAGATCAATTGCATGTTTGGGATGCAGCAGCTGGGGTTCGTATAAAGACTGACAAAGGTAGAGGGGGGTATATTGAAAATATCACCATAAGGAATATAAAGATGGAGAGAGTCAAGATACCTATAAGGATCAGTCGAGGTTCTAATGACCATCCGGATGAAGGATGGGATCCCAAAGCTCTTCCTAAAATAAGGGGTATTTCTTTTGATAATGTGGTCAGCGTAAATACAACAAAAGCCCCAGTACTGGCAGGCATTATAGGTACACAATTTGAAGGGATCTGCATGAAAAATGTTAGTTTATTAGGTCTAGCCCCATCGGCGAAATGGCAATGTCAATTCGTTTCAGGTTTTACCAGTCAAGTGTTCCCTTTGCCATGTCCCCAGTTACAAAACAAAAGTTCATCTTGGTGTTCTTTTTCTTGAGTTTTCTAGGGAAGATTTGAACTTTGGGGTTCAAGTGAATTGCATTTTAGGAATGGAAACTGCTTCAGCAACCTGGGACTCCGATATGAACTAAACTTTGGGTAGAAATGAGTTCAATACGCATGAACGTCGTTTAAGCAAGACGTTCAATGAAGCTAGTTAAAGTTCAGGCTGAGTGCGGGCTTACAATTTTGGCAAAAGATGTGATTTCTTGTTAAAGTTCCGGCTGAGTGCAGGCTTACAATTTTGGCGAAAGATGTGATTTCTTCTGCAGTTAGGACATGCCGGTTTTGACAGGTTTATGGTACCAGATTAGTTTCTCTGTTAAACAAGTTTGCTATGTTTATATTGATGCTGTATAATTGGTTGCCAATTCTACAAATTCAGTTTTAGGGTCTTTAAATGAACTTATTGGAATCTGGTTAGAATTTATACAGGAAAATGTAACACGAAAGAAGAACTTGTAATTTATTATAGAATGATGAATTTTGTTCTATTTTTTAACTCCTACCAGCCCCTTATGTAGCTCATTGGGAACTTTCTGAAAAGAGATTTTTTTTTTTTTCCTTAAATTGAAACTAGGTGACAAGTGTAGCCATTTAGCTCTTGCTTACATAACTAACCCCAATTTTCTTCCAAAAAGGCAAAAACATGACAAGGATATAAAAATACACTAAGCAGAAAAATATAACACACAAATAAGCACAAGTAAGCTTCTTTAATGGAAACTTAGATACATGGAAGGGTAAAATAAAATGTTTAAAGAGATCAGTTGTCCCACTTCACCATTTCCAGAACACATTGGAACCACACTTGTATTTATCTTTCCCTTTGCACTCCAATTCCAAATCATCCGAGATGAATGGCACTTTCTGCAAAAAAATAAAATTGAAAATAAAATAAAATTACTGAACACAAATCAACACCAAACGAATGAAGGGATAGAGTTTGAATCTGATAAAAACCTTTTGCTTGGCAAGATCTTGGCAGCCGGTGAAGTTCTCAGGGAACTTGCATGTGCCAAATTGAACAGTGTATGCTCTGGCAAAGTTTGCACCACTTGTTGCCAATCTCTTCTGGTCATTCAATTCCTGGAAAAAAAAAATCCATTCATTGTTGAGCATCAACTTATTAGAAATTGATGATCATTCAATACTTTTAAGTAAACAAATTAAATTAACCTTGTTGGCTTTGCTTCTCTCAAGGTATTCATCAATGACCCCAGCATTGGCAGAAGAGGCAGCAGCAGTAGCTGTGGTGAAAAGGGTAACTGCTAGAAGAGCCATGGCAGCTCTCCTTCCTTCAGTTCCTCTTGATTCTTTTGAAACATCAACTCGCTGAGCTCTGATCACAGGCATTTTGTGGCCATGCACAGCCGGGGTTGAAATTGAAGCAGTCTTTGCATTGAGCTCAGATGATCCAGCACTGCCTGAAATGGCATAGTTGCATGCCAATACACTAGAGTTCATGGCTGCCATTGCTCCTGCTGTAGCGCAAATGCTTTTTTTTTTTTTTTTTTTTACAAAGTTCACGAAGTTGAGAACAAAATGGTGGCTTAATTTGCTTTTGTGTTTGTGAGTTGTGGATAAATGATGGAGATTTGATGATGAATTGCGATAAAGGATTGTGGTGGGAGTGTGGATAAGGTGAGATTGCCTCACTCCTATTGGTAAACTTCCCACTTCAATGCCACTTTGTCCACTTCGAAGTCTTGTGGTGAGCGTCAAATTCTGGCCCACCTTCGAATCAGAGTTTGTGTTCAGTATCTTCTTGCCATAAAGGCGGAAACTGAATACAGATAACAGTAATCTCACCTCAACATTTTTGTTATGTGTTTAGTGTAATACTACCTACAAATTCTTCTGTAAATTATTTTTATACAAGTGCCTTGAGATAACATGTTAACCTATTCGTGGTTCAAGAAAAATTTTCATTCAACAACGTCAAATTTTATTCAATAAGTTATATTTAATCTCTATATTTTCACTTAAATACCTATTTAATCCTTATATTTTAAAAAATACCCTTTCTTTTTCTTTACTTTTTTAAAAATACCATTACAATAATATTCTTGGCCGTAATTAATTTATTTACAAAAATTTTAGTTAATAAATTAACTAATAAATATCAATATGAAAGAATTACTATTTTTTATACTCGTACAACGATCTTGCTAATAATTTATATACTAACTTAAAGTAATGTTTAATATCCTTGAAATAACTTTACTAATAGTTATTGTATAAAAACTAATTCACCAAAATTAATCCTAAAAGTAAAATAATAAATTAAAAAATCTATAAATTTTTATGTTACTTTAATGCTAATTAGATAAATTAATATTCTTTTCTTTTCTTTAATATTCTAAAGAAGGTAAGAAAATTATTGCAACAATATTATTGTAAAAGGAAAGAAAAAAGTAATAATAAAGTTGTAACATATTTAACGCTAAGACTATGTTGAGATATTTTTCAAATATAAAGATTCTTTTAGCAAAATACCTTCCAAAGCTATGAAAATTCTTTTATCTTCCTAATAAAAATTTAAAAATGAAGGATAAATTAAAATTTACAATAATTTATAAGGATAACCCAAAATTAACCATAAAACAACATGAGAAAACTTAACTCTTATAATTGACCTAAATCGCCCAAAAAAAAAGTGATAATTTGGGTTAACGGGTTGATTTCAAGTCACATTACAGTAAATATATAAATTTGGTTTCAGTCGATTGGTACAAGATCGATCGAATTAGAGGGATCAAGGATTCAAACCCTATCACGATGACCTCAACATGAAAAATAGTATACAATACACTGTATAATCTATTTAGTACACGAGCTACATTAACCTAATGACACCAAAAAAATCTGTTTCTAAAAAGTTCAAACCCTACCTCTCCAATGCCTTTGATAGAGCATGGACCATAACACTAACACGCGTCAAATACATTAGAAGAAATTCCACTGACAACAATGGTCTACATGTCTGAAAAATTATTCTATTATCTCAAATGTTTATATACATCCTGTACGCAAATCCTTTCCAAAATGGTAAACATATAATGATCAATTATAAGATGAATTCTGCCCATACTCCTATTTGAGAGCTTTCCAGATGAGAAAGAAAGAATAGCCAAAAGAAATAAATGCAGGGAACGGGTGCACAAGAAAAGTTAAATGCTCGTAAAAGCCATCTAAAAGTGTGGAGGAGATCCCGATTGCTACCTTTTCGATGATGCCTCAGTACAGGAACTTGCCCAAAGACGAATATGCAAGAAAGCATATTCCTAGATGCGTCTTCAATTTCTTCAATAGCATCTTTACATTTTTCAAACCATATCATTTATCAATATATATCTTTGGTTGTCTGGTGTATTCTAATCCTTGATAAAAACAAAAATTTGAGAGATTAAAGCTCTACTAGGAAACGAGTTAACCTGGTCTAAGCCGGAGCCAAAATCTAATAATGCTATCAGCAAAATCCAATTATCAGATGTCAAAATTATCTATGAAACAGTTCTTCAGCTTCCAGCTACGCAATCATCTTAATCTTGACAATCTTTTTCGTTTTCGGTTCTTTTTATGTACGGTGGAGCTCTTAGAACTTGAAGGAAGAGCCAGAGTTGATGATGGTATACCAACAGATGTCCTGCCTTTCTTGGAAACCCATTTCAAAGGCAGATTATTAACCACTGCACCTATATCATCTGAACTGCTCAATTCAACAAGTTGTTTGATTTGATCAAGCATGTTGTGGGTCCAGGCCACCGACAGATCTAGCTCCACTGAGTCATCCATCGGTTTTCTCAACAAGTTCATCAGCATCTCTCTAAGTGACTGAAAAGACATGGAAGGCTGATATCCTTCCTTGTTTGCACATATCATATTGACTTTGATGACATGCTTGCAAATATTTCCTTGCATTGACCATGCACAATCACAAAAAGCAAACTCTGATCCAGGATTCCACACTAGATGTGTTAGACTGCTGTCTTTCTGGCTTGAGACCCTGGCAAAGAGGTGCTCTTTATCATCCAAGGTAACAGAAGAATTGGGAATTTGCATTGCGCGATGCCATGATGTAGATGCAATATATTCATCCTTAACATTTTGGAAAGAATCACTTTCATCTGCATATCGATCAAGCCAGTAGCTAGAATGCAACTCAGTTGTCAACTTGTGTACTAACCAATCAACTCTCTGGAGTGCACCAAGATGTGAATCATCGAACAATTTGGTTTTCAGCTTCACATGATAGGCCTCTATGGCACCAGATGCCTCCTGACTTGCAAGTGGAAGAGCTCTCATAGTTGACAGCCACATCGCTGTTCAAAAGATAAACATAGCAATACTTTCTATTAAAAACAATAAAGTATAAGATGATTTCAACAAGATGAGAAAGCATATACCAATGTGAGACAGCTGTTTATATCTGTGAGAGAGTGTGTGTGTGGAAGAGAGAGAGAGAGAGAGAGAGAGAGAGAGAGAGAGAGAGAGATCTAACCAAGCTTAGGCATCCAGGAGGCCTTGAAATATTCTATAAAGGCAGTTTGATCAACAAAATCTTGAATTAATACTTCCAAGTTAACAAAAGGATCAGCTCCATCCCATATGCTGTACAATATATTTCCTAGCCGCTTGAAAATTTCCCGCTGAATTTTGATATTGGTGCATTTTTTAACAATATTTCTCAGCCATGATCTACGAACACGCCATAGGGAAAACAGGACAGGACAACAAAATATTTCCCTAAAACAGAAGTGAAACCAAGCATGAGCATGGAAAATTGAACAATTTCGATTCATAATGAAATCCATGGCAAAAGACTTACCTTATGGGATCAATCTCTGCCGCTGCATCATCAATCAGAAACCCGCTGATTTTCCATCCAGGTTCAATGCTCCGAGCTCGATCAAGCAGAGCTTTCATCCACTTAGTCACATCAGGCTTCGCCGAGCTACGTGTGACAACCCATGCAACTGGCAGTGCGTGTTGTCTTGAATCGAAAACGAGAAGTGTGCACAAAGGATACTGCAAAATTAGACAGATGGACTAAACATCCACCTAAATTCTTCTGAAGCTAACCATATATCCACGTAAAAAAATTGCATACCTTAAGTCGCTTTATGCCAAATGTTGAATCAGCTGCAATGAGACTGCGATGGCCAAAACGGATCATCTGTTGCAACTGCCATTCCGTTTGAATCCCAAGAATGAAAGGATCAGTTTCCGATGAATCCTGATAAAAGAATATGGATTTCTTATTGCGATCAACCCACAATCGAATGCTAGCTTGATCATCTAGATCCAACTCATGGGTAGACCTCCTAATAATCATCCCAAGCTTTTGGACATACTGAGAAGCAAGGCTATTGACTTTTGCATCAGAACCACAATATCGTTGAATTCCCTCAATGTGTTTCTCTAACACACTCTCTTCAGGAATGCCAAGATAGATCATAGACATAGTTTGCTGTTGAATTTCATTACAAATATATGGAATTTTCTTGGCTCCAGGGCCAATAGCATCTCTGTCAAGGGGCCCATGGCAGATAAAACCTGACTTGTTGACATGGCGCCTGTCATTATAAATGAGGAGTGCTAGTGATGGACGGGCATACAGCCTCTTCACTACAAAATGGCACGTACAGCCCCGCATGGACTGAGGTCTGGCAGCACGATTTCGGGTATTTAGTCGATATTTTCGACTAGGTAACACACCACCACCTTCCCCATAATTTTCAGGACCAAAAGAGCACCAATACCTAAAAGATAATACAAAAATATCAGAACATTGAGGGATTAAAACTTGTTGAGCGTGTGTACTAATTTTCAGGACCAAATGAGCACCAATACAAAAATGTCAGAAATTATTAAATTGAGGGATTAAACATTGTTGAGCATGTGTACTAACGTCCATCTACTTTTAGGTACTCACATGGTTTATTTTCAACAAAAAATGTGAGTTACAATGCAATATTAACTTAAATGTGTTTTCATCCATTATAAGCTGCTAGATTCCAGTTATACTCTTAGTCTCAAAAGCAGTGAAAATTGACACCATATATACAGTCGATAATCTCTTAACTAAAAATGAAGGCCACATTCAGATGTTTTGGTGGAAAAAATGAAGAAGAAATGGTGAACAAAAGTCAAAGTTTCTACCAAGTTGTCATGCCACCTACTTTGAAGTGACATACAGAGCAAAGATGCTAACACTTCAAACTTCTCAATTTATGGTACGTCTACTGGAACAGTTACTAATCCTAGAAAATATACCACCCGGTGCCCCGGGGGGGGGGGGGGGGAAATTATGCATCTTCCAGCATTGAAATATGGTATTCTTTGAATATAGGAATGTAAACACATGTTTCGGTGAGTTTTAAAAATATAAGACTTACAGCCTGTATTCCAAATATTCATCATCCTTATACTCTTTCAAGCTTCCCCTTGATCTTTTCCTTCCCCTCTCAATATGAAACCTTGTTGGGCACTCTACATTAGAGCACTCTCCAATAATAAACGAATCAACTCGTGCATAAGGAATTAGTGCTACTTCATCATGGTGCTCAGCCGTGCCAAACTTGGTCCATATCAAATCAATAGAAGAGAAATCCTCCTCTGGCGGATCTTGCACTTGAATATCAAATAAGGATTCGACTATATCCATCTCCTCTAACTCCTCTTGTTTAATGTATTATAGAACCAGCTTTACATTTAGATTCATATCTGCAAATTTTCACACACAAAGAAAAAAATCAAAAGACAATCTATTTTAACATACCACACCACGTAGATGTGGTATACACAACTATATCAACTCACACTTAATCAGGGTACTAACCAACTATATGAACATTCATTTTCCTCCAAAAAACTTTCATTTCCAGAAATATTTATAGAAAAGAAAAACAAAGTTCATCAAGTAATTAGCTCATGTTACAAAAAGAGAAAGGAATAACCAAACCGACCGGAATCATATTAACAAACCACACCTCTAACGTCCTCAAAATTATTAATGCATTTCTTTAACCATACTTAACCTTTGCGGAAACAGCATAAGGGTTGGTCCAATTTACACTCAATAGTCCAAATGCCAACCTCAACGGGCAAATAGAGATACGTATGTATGGTAAATATTCATGCTAATTTATTATCTGAGTACCCAAAAATACAAGGCCAGACCAATTTTTGGGAGTTTCATTAAAAGGTAATTACAAACAACCACAAGAAGCAAACCTCAAGTTCAGACACTTAAAGAGTCAAGTCCATTCCCCATTATCATGTTAATATATGCAACTTACACAATAAACCCAATAGAGATAAATATATGACTTATTCTAAATTAATGGGAAAACATAATATTTTACAAACTGACAATTCAATAAACTGAAATTCTAAAGCATACGTTGGGCAATATGAGCCCAGATAAAAAATAAAGAAATAAAAAAATAAAATCAAAAATAAATAAAGAGTAGAGTAGCGGTGAGAGTAGAGGCATCACGCATGCCTGTTGCCACGTAACACATAGGGGTACTTGGCCAGTTAGCCTCTAATGTTTTTCAGCTATCACACTAGTTCTAACCTGCTCTGTTTTCAGTTTGATAATGAAATTTCCTTTGCCCTAAAAATTCTAATTTTGAATTGGCATGCATTTCTTTTTTGACAAAAATGTTGAAGTCCAGGTTACCCATTCTCAGAATTAGGCCTTTGTTGGGTCAGAACTGAAGCCCAATTTCCATAAGCCCCATGTTGAGGAAATTTTTCTGTAGTACACCCCTCAAAAGTCCTTATCGGCAAAATCCGGGTCGGGGTCCAGGTTTGTTCATTCCCGTTCTGGACCCGCATGACAATTTTCTATACCGGATCCGGCAAAAACTCGAATTTTTAAACTATGGGTGCGGACTGAGTTCAATCCCAAAAAATTCGGATTTCCTGAACCCGGATGGGCACCACTTTAAGTTTTAAGGCTTGTTCCCAAATGGAAAAACAGAGGTAGGGCACTGTCAGTGTTCAACTTGCAACTTTTTTCTATCATCGATTATGAAAATAAGAGTAATATTTAAATCAAATAGAGGAAATTGATTAAAGAACATAACAGAACGGTGAAGCAAAAGTGCAAAACGACACTCAAATTTTGTGATTGTCAGCTTGTCATCAACAAGCAAAAGCTAAATTAATAGCAAAATAGAACACAAATGGCGATGGAGAACGAAAATCCAGTGAATTTGTACCGCTAGTCATTGTTTCGTCTACGTCCATGAATTCCAATTCGTCACTTCGTGTGTGTGATCGTCTGCCGCCTGGCGTGACCATGAATGAGTTTAAGAGTTACTGAGAATTCAAGCCTTGGATGATGATTGATGACAATTTTGATGATGATGATGATAGATAGATGAAGATTGATGATGATGATGATGATTTAAATTGATGAATTTGGCAAATGAAAAGGAGAAGAAATGTGGCGGCCATGTTGAGCTAAAAGAAAAAGTGTAAATTAGGGTTTATTTATTCTTTTTCCATTAATTTTTTATTTTTTATATTTATATGAAAAATAAATATGTACGGATCCGGGTTCTAGACATACGGGTTTAGCTGAATCCGGAGCCGAACCCGGATGTGTCTGGGTTCAAAAAAAATTCGGAATTGACATATTATTTAAATGCAGTATGGGTTGAACCCGGTGAGAATCATTCGAGTTTATCCGAGTCTGGGCCGGGTCCAGATTACTTTGCCATCCCTAAATTATTAAACTCCCTTTTAACTGAAATTACCTAAACAATCAAGTGTAATATTTAATTCATTTTTATTTTTAAATGAAATTTCAATTAAAAACTTAAATAAAGTTTTTTTTGAAAAAATTATAGTAGTTTAAAATAATGAAAATGGATAAGAAGAAAATAATTAAAATTTTTAGGATTTATTTGCATTTTATAAATAAAATTTTTTAAAATACACATTTTTTAGGATAAAAAAATTTATGGGAAGGTGCTTCATTTTTATATATGTGTTTGTATTCTGTAAATTAAACTATAGGTATTTTAGAAAATAAAATTTAAAATTATTTTTATTTTCAATAAGGCATATTTACCTTCCAAAAAAAATTCAAAAAAACAAAAAAGGCCTATTCTTTAGACATGCTGTGGCTCAGTTCAGTTGATCCAAGGTTTGAGTGAATTTGTTTACAGCAATAAAGCGGATTAAAACCGACCAGACTTCATCTATTGATTCTTAAAACACGCGCACACACTCATTTGAAGCAGATCATGCCTGCGTTTTTTCATATTACGAGTCTCTGGCTTGGTCACATAACATTGGCCATTATCAAGGTATTTTGGCAGCGTATCAGATGAGAATAAAGCAACCATTTCAAATTTCAAAATTCGTAGTCAAATTTTTATCGAGCGAAGTTAATACATATGAAAGAAAGGTTCGGGAGTTCTCATGTTTATTTTTTTTTATAAAAAAAAAATACATGCCACGATACATTATTTTTCAGATAAAAGCATGAATCTGCCACTAAATTCAACAGGAAAGGTTCTTTCACTAATTGAGAAAAATGGCTCCAACATTACCTTCAACATGAATGTATGTTGTTTCAAGTTTCAACACCAGACTATTTACAAGGACAATTGAAATGAGTTTTAAGACTCATGAGCCCCGGAAACAGATTATGACTAGCTCCAACCTGTCAAGCCCAATCTCTCAGCAACATTATACATTACTAGTTTATCCCAAGCAGAGCCAAAGAGATGCTCCCCTCCGATGGCAAATGTCAATGCCCATGAGAGTAAAACAACTGTGAAGATTGCAAACCCAACTGCTGATCCAAGAACATCTACAAAAGAATATATCTTACAGTTATAAAAACCAACAGCATGATAAAGAAGATGCGTAAAATATATAATATGTGATATAATAACACCAACAAGTAGCCTTCCATGTCGAAAATGCAGAGGCACCCAGCTTCATATCATGAAAGGGTGCCTTTCTGTAATCAATACAACAAACTAATTACAGAAAAACCGCTATGTTCTTGGCTTACACTATATTGTAATCTAAATACGAGACGCGTAAATGAAAGTCCTCGGTCAGTGGTGGTTGAGGCAGCATGCAAAACAGAATCTCATGCTAGCATCATAGAAAAGCAAGTGACTATATTTTCTCCCAAAGTAAGCATTGATTCATCAACCTATTACGATTAGATCCAAACATACATGAAAATGGAAGAGTTAAAAGAGCCTAAGCAACAAGAAACCACCAATAACCAAAGCATTGAGTGCTACTTCTATAGCAAACCACCCATTAGTCTTACTCATGTATTAATAAGAGCACAATATCATATTTACATTCAACAATTAAATGAATGGATACTCAGGCCACACTCTTGCCAACCTCCTATTTTTGTAAGCAAGCAAGCTGTCTAACGTCTACAAGCTTGATAAATTGGAACATGAAATGGTATGTTGTGAAAAATTATATTCTTCCGAAAAATAAACCATTGTCAAAGATGTTATAACTCAACCAATCTACCAATCAACCACCTCCCAAATTCTCCAACGGTTACAGACAACAATGAAGTTACTTTTGATAGCAAGGACAGACCCATCCAGACTATTAAGACTCAACAAGAGGATACAAGCACAAGCACAGCAGTTACATACATAGTACATTTGGTTGTAAGATTTCAATTTAATATTAGACCAAAGGATTCATCACAATGTAATGAGATACTGTCAAGGACCTATATGACAAATTTCAAAACTAGCAAAACCTTTCCATAATTTACCCAAACCTCAGCGTAGGTAAAAAAAAAAAAAAGAATGTTACCCAACAACGAAATTTTAATGCAAATAACCTAAAATCAAAATGGAGCGACAGCGATTGGGAAAGCTTACAGTAGCGAATACGAGGGAAAGAGGCGGAGTGGCGAAGAACAGGCCAGAAGTAGAAGCAATTGACAGCCCAAAGAAACGGCAGCAGTGCGAAACCGAACTGATAGAATTTGCGAGCGTAGCTCAATGAATCGTCTTCCGTTAAACCCAACGGCCCGTCGATCGTTGGCCACACCGGCGTGGACAACGTTATCGAGTTGCCATTGTTACCCCTCGGGTTCGGATTCGGATTCCGGTCGTTGCTCTGTGACGCGTCCATTTGACCACAAGAGCAAAAAACGGCAATCAATGTGTCGTTGAACTCTCTGAGTGTTGATGTTTTGATGAAAAGTTTTGTGAACGATTGGGCTTACTACTAGTAATTGGGGGCCCAGACTTGGGTTGGGCATTTTTAACTAAAGTTCTAAGCTACTTTCAGCTGTTGCGTTGAAAAGAAAAAATTATAACAATAATAAGGCTATTTGAACTCTTAAAAATAGTCTTTACACTCATTTATTTATAAAAAAATTAATAATAAAATATTTGTAAAGAAAATTATTAGTATCTACAAAGTACATCAAAACTAAAAAAAAAAATTGAAACTTGATTAATTTTATCACATGCTCTCAATCGAAGATCTCACACTTGATGAAAAACTTAATATTTTTATGTTATTTTTCATTAGAAAAAATAACAATTACACCCCTAAGATTTGAGAAAATGATTATAAAGATGCCCAAGTTTAAAAAAAAAGCAAGACCTCTTTTTGACCATAGTAGTATGTGAATATAGTAACTTGAGAATTGACTATAAAGTTTTTAAATTAACAAAACTTTAATATAAATAACATAATCCATCTAGTAGACTAATAATATTAAATTATTTTTAACATTTAAAATATTACTAAACTTTTAAATTATTATATTTATTTTAATAATATATTTGAATTCGTTATAAAGATTTTAAATAAATCTTTAGGTTAAATAGATTTTACAACTAACAAAATATCTCCCAATTAATAATATTAAAATTATTTTAATATAATAAAATAGGTCTAATAGATTGTAAAATATAAAAATATTTTTTAAATATTGAAAAGTATTTTATATTGTATACATTATTACGTTTATTTCAATGTAATATTTATGTTTGTTATAAAATTTTGGGGTCAATTTTTTTGAATTTATAGAGTCAAATGGTGTTATAGTCAAAAGAGACCTTAGTGTCCCTTATTAAAATAATTATAGATTTTCGTGATTATTTTCCCAAACCTTAAATGTGTAAGTGTCATTTTTCCTTCATTTAATTTCATCCCAATGAACTGGTCAAACTCGGTCAAAGTTAATAAGAAGACTAGGAGGATCAAAAGAGTTGAAACGGAAAAGAGAAATTGAAACTAGGTGAAAAATGCCAAACTTATTAATGCTGCTTGAATAAAGTTTATTCCGTCAAAGGAAGAGTACCTTAAAGATCTTATTTCTCACAATCTCCTTAATCTCCTTTCATTGGAATATGTTTTCTTGTCAACTTCATTCCTACTTGAATATTATAATGCTAGGATTTTTTTAGTTTTGAACAAGGGTTTGAAAACACAGAAGTTTTCAGTGGACTAATATTATCTCGTAATTTTTTAGCTATTGGATTATTAGATAATGCTGTGATTTTATAGTTCTCAACTGAGATTTGAAAAACAGAATTGAACTATGTGAATAAAAACAAAGAAAAAAATTAAAAAAGAAAAAATAATGCAAAACGAGAGGGTACTTTTGATATTTTAAGAAGTGTATAGGGTAAAAGTTTTATTATTAAATTTTAATGATGCGTTCATCTAGAAAGTGGGCGTGGAAATGAGTTTTCTGAATTTAAATAACCCTAGCCAGAAAAAAGAAAAAGTGAAGTTAATTTTTTAAATATTTGCATAAAATGACCAATTTATCTTTACTTAACAGCAAATAGACTAAAATGGGTGTGCAGTGCAACAAATCATAAGTTTTGGAGAAGTGGTGTAAAAGATTAAAGGCTTAGGGCACAAATAACCCTCACATTTTCATTTTTTAATTTGTTAATAAATTAAAAAATAAGTTAAAAGATAATAAAATATTAATTTCAAATGCCCTAAATATTTTGGAGGTGAATTGTTTAATAAGTAGTGAGACAGAATCCATATTGTAACGGGCCGCCTAAAATTTCAAGATCAAGAACCTAAATCCAAGTTAAGGTGTGCTAGCTTAACTCGATTGTACAATTTTCTATCACACTCTCATCACTTGGATATATCTAGCACCTTCTACAATTGTGAATGCTTAGAATTCTCTGAAACTTGGTAGAATGTAGCAAGTGGCATGTGCATAGAATTTTTTAGAATTAGGCAAGTCTCTATAAATAGAGCTTGACACTTATTATTTGAGCACACACCAAGAAAGAACAACTCAAACATCCTAAATATCACATGATTCTGCTACACAAAACACTCATTCTGTAACAATATGCTAACTTTTTTTAAGGCTTCAACTTGTGAAGAATTTTAAGATTCAACATTTTTCTTTATAAATAGCATCTGGGGAAGGGTACTGAGACAGAACATGATGGTTTGGCCTTTTAAAGAATGATAGGTGATTAGGTAATTTTTTTTTTATTTATAACACATAATTTTTTAGTTTTTGCTTACTTAATGGATATTTGGTCCACTTCACGTGGTGATTCTTCATGATTAATATATTTTTGAGCTTCTCATTAAAAAAAGAAAGAAAGAGAAAAAAAAATGTTTTGATAAGTTGGGTCTTACCATGTTACAAATGATGTTAGTAACAATTAATGATAACACGTGTACATTCATATCACTGTGACACTCTCGTTGAGTAGTGAGATATTAAACAACAATTGCCAGTTTCTATTCAATAATAAAAGGGAAAAGGACACAGGGGTCCCTAATGTTTGAGTATGGGACATAAAAGTCCCAAATGTTTTAATAAAGACACGCAGGTCCCTATCAGTTTACGGAAACCGTTTCTTTTAATAGAAATTTTAATTTTAAAGTGCAATTACCATTATATCCTTACAGCATATTAAAAACTAATTGTTCATTGTCCAATTTATCCCTATATTATTAATAAAATTACAAATATAACTTCATTATCCAATTTTTTCATTTAATTATTGTTAAATTTTCTCTTCAAACTAAATAAATTTAATCCATTGCTTAAGAATAAAAATAAATTAAATTAATTATTAATATAATAAAAATAACAATTTTCCATTTGTCAATCATTTAAACTTATATAATCAACAAAATAAAAAAAATTATTTACAACAATAATTACAAAATCTTAATTGTATTAAATAACATATCCAATAGATATTAAAACCATCAATCCACTAAACATAACACAAAATCATTGTATTATAATATTGAATCAAATTAGTACTGGTAAACATTACAACAATAACTATAATATTTTTTGAAAAAAAATAATATGTTCACAAATTGGTATAACAACTCTGATTACTAGCTTGTGAGCTTCCTCTCATATCTTGTGTGGTTGTTCCTGCATGATAAATGTTTAAATATTAGTAAATAAACTTTATTTTTATATAAAAAAGTAAAAAAAAAAAAAGAAATTTAGGCTTACCTGAGGGGTGTTGAGTGGAATCAATTGGTCTTTTACATGATCTTTTACTATGGCCGAAAATTGCACAACTGCTACATTTTTTTTTTTGTCTTTCTTTTCCCTTGTTCTTCCCCTGACTCTCTTTTCCTCACTATTTTAGGCCTGCCAACTCTTGTTTTGACATATGGAGGTAAGACTTTTAGACCTTCAACAACAGCCCATATACTTTGATCTGGAAGTGGATGTATGATATTTGCATATGTGGCCAAATATGCTTCCACAGTCAGCTTTTTATCCACATAATCAGCAGCATCTTCATGTCTTAAAGCAATACATGGGATGATATGTTTACATGGTATCCCACAAATTTGTTAAGCACCACAATCACAAGTTTTCTTCTGCATATTAACTATAAATGTTTTATTATTCTCATCCATTACCTCAAATTCATACTCACTAGCCATAAGCACCCTTACATATCTTCCTTCTTGTCTAGAAACATTCAACCTTCTCCTCACAGTTGAAGGCAGCTTCCCAATCCATTTTCTTGCATCAGAATGCCTTTTATACAGTCTTTTCATAATTTTCTTTCGAATGAATTCCATAAGTGTCAACACAGGCTTGTCTCTGTATTCATTTAACCAGCTGTTCCATGACTCAGTTAAGTTGTTAGTTACATGATCAACTTTTACTTCATCAGAAAATGCATGTCTAGCCCACTGTTTCTTATCAATCTTAATCAAATAATCATAAGCAGCTTGCGTGTCTATTTTAGCTGTTTTTATTTTCTTCATGTTGTCTTCCCATTCTTTTTCACTAGTGGCTCTTGCTGCTGTCCAAAATAGGTTTCTGTAGATGATATCAGGATGATTACTTCTTAAGTTGGCAAATATATGTCTGGCACAATGCCTTACTGTTGCACCATGCCAATATACTTCCAAACCTAGTAATATTCCTTTTTGCCTATCTGTCATAAACGTTACTCGACTTTGATTCTCTATGTTCAACCACTCACTCAATATTGCCAAAAACCATTTCCAACTATCAGCACATTCTGATTCACAAATACAAACTGCAATCGGAAAAATTCCATTGTTTGCATCTAATGCCACTGCTGATAATAGCACACCTCTGAAATGCCCCTTTAAATGACAACCATCCAATCCAATAAACCATCGACATCCATTAATGAATCCATTCTTCAAAGCAACAAAGCTAAGCAAAAATCTCTGAAACTTCAAAGCTGGTCTTCTATCTTCATCAAAACTAGGCACAAATTTCATCTTTACTAACGTATTGGGATTACTTTGTTTGAGTATTTGGGCATAATCTCTTAGCCTCTGATGAGAATTTTCATAGTTCCCATTTAATTTATCCATTGCTCTTTTCTTAACCCTATACATTTTCTTCATGCTTGCCTTAACCCCTAAATTAGAAACCAATTCATCTTTCATTGCATTTACTGGCATTTCTGGGTTATTCTTCAAAGTTCCCTCAAACTGAGAGGCAATCCATTTATATGATGCCTCTTTGCTCTCTAACACTCCATTACATTCATGTACATTATTCAGCTTCTGAATTCTGAATTTTGTCCCAGATTCTACTAAGGCTGCATAAATAAACCACGGACAGCCCTCATTGGAACACTTTGCTCTGAACCTTATCTTATCATTCTTAATTCTATTAAGATCAAATCCATTCTTAATAATGTAGTTTTCAAGTACTCTTCTGAAATGTTGGACATTGTCGAACTCCTGCCCAACATTGATTTCAATCATTTCAGTAGGGTTAGATTTTGAACAATGAAACGATTGCTCATCTTCAGAATCAGAAAGCAGGCCATGCTCTCTATCATCTGACTCACAATTAGAAAGAATTCTATCTTCTTCTTCACTATCTTTATAATCCACTTTTTCACAACCTTCAATATGCCCAACATCCACTCCCTCATCATCCCAATTTAATCCCACTTCATTGTCATCATTTGACCAATATGATTCATCATCTTCTTGTTCAAAAGAATAAAGTGAGTGAGTATCCAAGTTTTGGGATGGTTGATCAACCATCTGCAAACCAATACATTCTTTTCATTAATAAATTACGCACAAAATTCACATGCTCCAGGACCATTAAAAAAATGCATAATATCTCACCTAGGTAGAACTCTAGCCCAACTGGTTAGATATAATAAAATAAATTTGATAAAAAAAATTCCATGCACATCTAAAAATTGATAAAGAAAAGAAATAACAAAAGTAATTAGCAAGAAATCTCAAATAAACCGGACAAATTAAGAATTCTGTTCATCAAACAACCATAAACAAAAAAAAAATTCTCGTAATCATTCACTGGTTTTGTATTTTGGACAGTGGCTAGAAAGGGTCTCCACAACAATATATGATTATGGTAATGATGATGACAACATGAATCATTACGGACAGCCTACACCTCCTGTTTACAACATTACAAAAATTCCAAAAGACCTACCTCTTTTCCTCAGCACGCGAGCCGTTCCAGCAGCACAAGTAGTCTCGATCGTCGATCGCGAGTAGTTCCTGCAGCACAAGCAATCTCGATCGATGCACGCGAGCAGTTCCAGCAGCACAAGTAGTTCTAGCAGTTCCAGCAGCACAAGTAGTTCCAGCAGCAGCCAAACGTTGATCGCGAGCAGATTCGGCAACCAGACGCAGTCTCGATCGATGCACACGAGCACAAGCAGCAGCCAAACGAGAGCAGATCCGGCAACTAGACGCACGAACAGTTCTAGCAGCCAAACGGTCTCGATCGACGCACGAGCAGTTCCAGCAGCTTCCGGTAGCCTGAGCAGTTTCAGCGACTTTCGGCAACCCCAGCAGCGTTCGGCAAGCGTGAGTGTGTTAAAAGATTTTTCTGAATCGTGTGGGTTTGTTTGTCCCTGTGATGTGTGCGTGGTTGTTTAGTAAATTCAATTATTTTTAATTTGTAATTACAATATTATCCTTGTAGTGATTTAACGAAGTGATTTCCGTTAATTGATAGGGACCTGCGTGTCTTTATTAAAACATTTGGGACTTTTATGTCCCATACTCAAACATTAGGGACCCCTATGTCCTTTTTCCATAATAAAATTAGTTATTACCGGTTGCAACTAAGCATTTCTCTATTTTTTTTAAATTTTCTAATAGTATATATAAGAGTGGAACTATTAACACCCTTCCAAAATTCTCTTTATTTACAGTTTTAAGCTTTATTAAAGTTATATTCAAGGGCTATTGACTCATTTCTTAAATGCTTTTTTCTTTTGAATATTATATGCCACACAATCAAATCCCCACATAGATAATTACACAATCAAAGTTTAATATATCAAAAACTTGATACAATGAATGAAAGTCCATTTAATTGAGGCCCATAAAAATTTAACATAAATCAAACAAAATAAACTTTTACAATTATTAGAGGAATTTCAACTCTCCATCTTAGAATTAAGGAGTAGGAGTGTCGACTAATTCAATCAAAGAGTTATTGGATGCAATTAACTATTCTAAGATATTAAATTAGGTTGTTTAATTATATTAAAAACGCTGATCGTTTCCTTTTAGAAAAAAAAGGGTTGATTATCATTGTGTTTAAAAACATAAAAAATTGGTTTCAGCAATGAGATCGGGACGGATGAACCTGCGAATGTTAATTAAATATGAAGGTAAATGAAAACAGCTTCTGGCCAATAGATCCACTGGGTACACCATTGAGAATAATGAGCTCAGGCTACCTCCAAGTGAATCCCGTGTACGATGGACCTGAATGTACTTAATTGTATAATTAATCTTATTTGGGGTAGCAGTTCCGGGGTGTTCTGTGTAAAGCTGTAATGTATGTTTCGAAATGATCACATTTTGAGATTTATAGGAAGCTATTTTGGAGATATCGGGAATTAAAGATGATATAATACTTTACTCCTGTACGTGTAATTCTGACTGTATCATAATCTTTTTTTTGCATTGAAATTATATTATTTTTAATTTTGTTTTCAGTCAAGATTTGCGGTGAATTTTGCTATTACTTGAAGGCTGGGACGACAGATAGAAATTTGGTCCAGCTCGGACACTCCCCTTCCAACATCTATAGTATGAAAGTACTTTTATTAATTAGAAAAAAAAATATTTTTATTAGTCACAAATTCTTATACAAATTTATTTTGTAATGTAGCGTGTCCCAAACTCGTGTGTGGATTAAAAGCATTATAAGCTGGATTGATTCTTGGAAGAATAGAAATTTTGCATTTCATTTTAGATATTTGAAGCCACTAATTTGCCGTAGTATATACTCAATGCTGAATTGCTCTGTATGACTATGAGATATTAAGCTGTAATTCAGTTATGATTTGTTGCAGTGCACATAGGTAATGTGGTGTAATTCAGGGTGCTGGGCAGAAGGAAAAGAGGCTTCTGGCTAAAAAATTTGGATTCTGACGCCTCATGAAATTGAATGTATAAGCTACAGTCTTCTCTGTTGATAATTAGTTAATGGGCATGCAAATCCATTAATTCTCTCTGGTTAGGAACTACCACCTCATAAATATACCAATGTAGAATTTTGCCTTTCTAACACTTTCTAGTGTAACATCGCACTGTTTATCATTTTTTTTTTCTGGATAGGAAACAAAGAAACTGGTATTACTAAGACCGATAATTACAAAAAATGAACAAGTAGTCCACAAAACAAATAACCCCCCAAAAGATCAAAATCTGTTTATCATTTCATCCATATTTTTGTTTAATGCAGTTAATTGGACTGTTTCAAAAAATCGTCTGCTTACCTGTATCTGTCTGTAGTTTGTCAACTACATAGAAATAATGGCTGAGAACAACATCAAAGAAGGAAACAGTCTTTGCACTTGCCGCCCTAATGGAACTAACATTACAGTACAAGGCTGCCCCAAGCCTTTATTCTTTCAAGTAAGGCCAGAAGCTCTAGTTTCACTTTGTGTCCAATTCTATTTCAGGAATATTATAAACAGGAAACCTCTTCATTTATGCCGTGTTAGTTGCTGGTCAATGCGCAAGGCCACTTCCTCCTCCACATGAAGTGATTGATCAATGATAATGCAGCAAAATCAGTTCCTCACGTGACAAACTTTAAAATAGTAGGGGCATCAGCTCTTGTGGTACCGGTTTTTTTTCCCCAAGCCCCTCTTCTCATATCTTTGTTTAGATGAGCGTACAATTTTGATACAATTTATGTTACGCAAGGTGTGCTCCACTTACTTGACAAATCCAAAGGACATGGCGTTTGGTTGTGGTCATATGGTAAGGGCATTCCAATTAAGTTATTCTCGTGGGATTTATATTAAATGTAGCCATGATGATATATGCATAATGGTGGTGGGGCGAAATTAAAGGATAAAATGCTTCTTATTAAACGCTTAGCAAGCTTTCATCTTCATTTACTTCTTTCAACAAGGTTTATCGAAGGATTTTGATCAGAGTTAAACTTTGTTTGAAAAACAAAAGAGTACATGTTACCATGCGCGTTAGTCTGCAGGAGATGGTGCTCCTAGTGAACTGAAGATAGAAGAACAAAAAACAATCACAAAAAAGGAACGAAGATCCACTAAACATGAAACTATATCAACACCCAACTTAAGGACTACTAAACGTTTCTGAAAAGCTAAGCAATATAAAGAACTGGGATGGGACAGAGAAGCAAAGAAAACAGCAATGGTAAAGACTTTTTTCATTCTATGCATAAAATTTTTCGTATACTTGAAGACTCTGTTAGATAGTAAATATGCTCTTCAAGATTTGCGCGTTTGTCCATCTGAACTTTGTCTTCTAGTCCATGATTAACCTCAATACTCCAACTGCAAAACAAGGATGGTACGAATGATCAGGATTCTTCGCTTCTGAGTGTAAATTATTAATTGGTCCGGAAATGGCTTTCCCAGTCATTTTTCAGTGCGGCACCTTAAATTGATGGTTTATCAACTTAATTCATTATCCCATAAAACTGTCTTCGAGCAAGCCCTTAGACGAATCATGTATGTTCACAGTTTTTGGCTGAAGTTTTGTTTTTACCTATAAATGTAAGTTACGGAGTGATGCATGGTTGCTGGAACAGTTAGTGATATTGATCTATCAGCAGAACTAGTGGTTGGGGGCAACTTAAAATCCAGTTCCTTTAGTTTTGATTTTGAGGAAACGAGAAGTGTGAAATACTTGGTGTTACCTAGGGAAAAGTAAGAATAAATGCTGATAGCTAGTTGAACTCTACACAAGTGAAAATGAACATTTGTTACAAGGAATCAATATTTGAAAATTAGTTATTAGCCAAGGCAACATTAACAAATTGATATAAAAGATTTACCTTGTTTTCTTGATAGAGATTTAGATTTTCAGGATAGAAGACTCATTAGAAGCCACTTAAATCAAATTGTTATTCTATATGCTATTTATGACTCCCAAGCTCTGTGTTTGATTCTTGTTTTTAAACTACTTTTTAGGCATGTCAGCCTAAAATGTGCTCGTTGTACTTACTCTCATTTGTTTTCCTGCTGAAGAGTTGCACGAATTGCAGTACAACAATTTCGTCATGCCCGGATGTGTAGAGAACCAATAACAAGAAGCTTGAAATTTTGTACTTGATCTGAGAACAAAACATATCAGAAGTAAACTACTTAAAGCATAAAGAGGTATTACAAGAAATGGAAATAGCAAACCAAAAAAATGAAGTGACTGCAATTTCAATCTGTCTAAATAACAACCATAACAGCAACAGAAGTAGTAGTGCAAGGGAAATAATTAACTACAAATTTAAAAGGCCTCTTTCTGCTTGGAAATTATATCCAGGCGACTCTCAAAAGGAAAACAAAATAACATTCTTCAAACTACAAAGCAATCTAAGAGTAAGAATCCAACCTAGTGCGGGGCACATCATGACGAAGAGGGCTGAAAAGTCAAATAAAAAGGATGGCTTACATATAAATTACTGACAAGAGTAGGAATTAGATTTTGACAATTTGGAAATGCACGCATGATTTGTCAAAAATGAAGAATTCGGTTGTCGTTTTTCAAGACTTTTTGCTGCCAATTTCCTAGACTTCTAATTGCATTAAATGCCAAAGCTAAACTATAAATAGAAATAGAAAAGCAATTCTCATTTGTTAGCATTCTAAAATATAAAATGTAGAAAGTTTAGATGAAGAGCTCTTTGAAAGAGTGTAGAGAGAGTTCTCTATGAGAGGTCTAAAGAAAGGAAGTAGCTGCAAGTGAGTTCTATAAAAATGCGTCTTAAAAAAATTATTTCCTTTAAGAAAGTGTGAGAGTATTGAATGTATTTGGATATTTAGGAAGAGAGGCTTCGTTATTGAAATTTGTACTATATTAATTATTAGTAAAATAATTATTCTCTCTTTAATGTTGAACCATATAAAATTCTTGTGTCCTTTATTTTTCTAAATATCTAGTGCGTATTGATTCCACATTTACATACAAGTGGTATCAAGCTACAACAAATGATATTTTCACAGCACAACAACTGATATCCTAGCACAACAAGTGGTATCAGAACCGATGATTCATGCTTGGGGTATAAGCTATTATTCACATATATAAATATTGTTTATGTATACGATATTGTTTACGTATACAATATTATTTATGAATACAGTGGTACCAATAGTTCGTATATGAAAGGAGTAGTGGTTTGTGTAGCATTAGTTATTTGTGCATGTTTAAGAAAGTTTTGGCAGAAAGGCATAGTGCTTAAAGAGTCTACGTTTTAAGTAGAACCAATGTGACCCCTCTAGTTTTTTCTGAGAATTTTTTTAGTATATTTTTCACACGAATAGACAAAAAAAGATTGTTTCTCTCAAGTGTAAATAGTTCTTAAAATGGTAAAAAAGACAAATAAGACATCTACCTAACTCTTTTGGAAGCTGTTTGTACAAGTGCTCAATCGGAGGGGTATTCCCAAAAGCAAGACCAGTCACTTCGTCATGTAGCACTAGCTGCAGCAAGCTAGAAGATTGATTCTAAAAAAGTTGATGGGAACAACTTTGGTATGTAAAGCTCGAGATTATGGATTCCTTAATTCGAACCAATCTTGAGGTTATTGTGAAAGATAGAAGACACAAGTTTGATAAAGACGTTTTAAGATCATATGACCGAGAAGATTTTTAACCATATCAAGTCTTGCTTGGCTTAAAATGATGAGTGTGCGATTGCTCTGTGGCAAACTTTAGGGAAAAGGTATTTGTGTTTGCATTTATGCAATGAGCAAGGAATATGACTTTTGAATAAAGCTAAGGTGTCAATGCACATGCATGCATCAAGATTATTTGAAGAATCTTAACAAAGAGATCAAGGACAGTCAAGGCGACTATATTGTTGCATATAAGAGTATGATCATCTTCAAACATGTTGGCACAACATTGATCAAATTTATATATTCCAAATAATGATAAATATTCTAAATGACCATAATTTGAAGCTTTGATAAGTAAAGGATGGATGGTCAAGAAAAAGGATAAAGCATGGTGGAAAGAATTCTCAAACTGAATAAAAAAGTAGAGCTGTTTGAGATGAGTGTGCCTTTTATTATAAAAAGAGTCATTAGTGGAAAAATTGCTCGAAAGGCTTAGAAGAAAGATGAGAAATAACTAGTAGCAGCAAACATGGCCTGTAACACTGGCTATTCATTGAGTATTATGCTTTTGGCTTATATGACAATTTCTAGTAAGTGGATACTTGATATTGAAAGAACCTATCATTTGTTTCCCTTCAGGAAATTGTTCACGGATTTTCGTGGCTTAAACTTTGGTCTGATCATGATGAGGAGTGATCAACCTTATCACAAAAAATTGAGAATGAGAATAGTTTAGGTCAAGATGTTGGGCAAAATTATTAGAAAATTGGAAGAAGTTAGATATGTTCCTATTATAAAAAAAAATCTAATTTTTATAGGCACTTTAGAAGTTAAGGCTACAAGATTACCATTGAAGATGACACAATGAAGTTCACGCATAGGATTATAATGATTGTACAAAAGGGTCCGACATCATAACTTATATTATTAGAAGGGAAGTACAAGTAATGATTGAACATTTTTTATGTATAACAATACCACGATCTATAGCATGTAAGACTGGGGACATGTATGAGAGAAGTCTTTGTAAATTGAGATTAGGCATGGACTTTTGCAAGGTGCCAGAATCTGCAAAATAAAGTTCTATGAACATTATTTGGCAGGCAAAAAAACTAGAGTCAAGCTTGGTACGATTAGTCATGATACTCATGAGATCTTTCAATATTCATAAAAAAATGTTCGGGAAGTAACCAAGAATAGATCAATTAGCGATAACCGTCAGTGAGTTTCATTTGTTTTTCTAGGCATTTGTAAGTGTGTATTACTTACTAATATAGAATAATATAATTGTGAACTATTTTTGCAAGTATGCCAAAATGAGAGTCTAAAATGACATTTGACAATGAGATGTACCAATTGGCTAAGCATATGGATTATATTTTACTGGAGAAAGTATGATATATCTTATTTAATGCTAGTTTGGATAAGAAGTCTTAGACTAAGGTCGTAAGCTGAGCAAGTCACAAAGAAAATTACATTTGTATTATGTTGCAATTGAAGTTAAAACTTTTTTTTAAGGAAATATAGTCTGAAAAGCATGCATAAGACTATAATTCTTTTCATACGTTATCTTTGTGGGATTCAAAGGTGAAGCCTTGGGATTTAAAAAATAACTAGATTGTTTTTGCAGAAATATTATGTTTGATGAAGCTTTAATGTGAAGATCTTCTAGTTCTAAGAAAATAGAGAACAAGACCAATGAGATATAGCAAGAAGTGGAGTTTGATGCAACTTAATAGGCTCAGCCAGTTCTATATCAGTGAAGAATTCAACTTTAGATGTGACATCAAGAGTTAAGAAAGATATTGTTTCTATTAATGTCCCATTAGAAAAAGAAACAACTAATAATGTAAATAAATATGATAGCAACAAGGAGACTATGAAGAGAAACCTAGATAGCTTACATGGTGATAGCCTTTGCACTTCCAGTTATTGATAATGATATCCCTAAAACTTTCACTGAAATAGTACACGTTAGTGAAATGACCAGCGGAAGTTAGCCATAGAAAAAAAAAAAAAGTGAGGTCTCTTCATCAAAATCAGTTTTAAGAAGTTGTGGAGGTACCTAAGAGATTGAGGGCTATTGACAATAAATGGGGCTATATCAAAAAGTGCGAATCTTCAAATCAAGCAACTCTTCATTATGAAGCAAGGCTCGTAGAAAAGGTTTTACTCAAAAGGAAGGTATTTTCTCTCCTGTTATGAAACATACTTTTATTTATATAGTAGAACCTCTAAATAGGAATATTTTATTTAACAATAACCTTTTCATAGTAATAAAAATTAGAGTAATTTTTACTTTCCTCCCCTGAACTTTGGGCATTTTGCACTTAGATGATTAAGATCTATTTATTAGTAAAGACCCCCTACCGTCAGTTATTTTTGTACTTGACCGTTAGTTGAATTTAAAAAGACTGAAATGCCCCTAGTTGGATTTTCAAGAACTCTCATGTCTCATACATTTGGCCCGAAGATTATAACAACCATAATATTACCATTATAACCCTTAAATTTAGGTTATTTAATTTTTTTTGAACTGATTAAGTATCAGGTTACTTGTATTACACAGAGATATATATACAACTGCTATGACAGCAGGCTATTACACTGATATTTACAATCAGATATATATTTGGGATTTACATGATTATATTTTTATTCTATGAAGTATATATCCATCCAAATATTCCTCATGGAGGAGGAATGTCTCTACTCCACTCGTATTTCGCAAAAAAGAAAGATGTTATAAGTAAAATACTAACTAGGCAACACAAAAGGGGGGGTGAATTGAGATTTTAAAAATCAAACCACACAACAAACCAATCTAATGCCTTAACAAATTCGAAAATAATAAATTCAACAAAAGCACAATAATAAATGAGTAAGGGAAGAGAAAGCAAACTCAAGGATTTTTACGTGGTTCGGCAATCCCCGCCTACGTCCACGTCTCCAAGCACACCGGACTTGAGGATTTCACTATCTAAGCCTTTCCAAGGCTTCAACCGATTACAATTGACTTCAAGGTGTCAATAAACTTTTACAACAAAGAGATTATCTCCCAATCTCTTCACTCAAGTGTCTCACACACTCAAACTCTTATAATTTGGTGAGAAATGATAAATACAACAATGAATCTCTCTTTAAGAGTGGATATACAAATTATAGCTCAATAATGATTCAACAAAAAATGATTTACGAAATGAAAGCTCAATATATGTTGTGTGATCTTGTTTTTCCTTGCTTGGATTACCAAAAATAAATTGGCTTTGAGTTTATACAGTTTGAGCTCAAAAACTAGCCGTTATGCACTTGTCAGCCCAAAAACGGTTCAAGGTTAACTATTAACGGTTAACCGTTTTTCTGGTCAAAAGTTACCGTTGGGCTAAATTTCAAATAAACGGTTTACCGTTTAGGGATACCCTTTCGCCGTTAACTTCTAGAGACCTGCAAAAAAAATTCGGTTTAACCGTTTTTATAAAACGGTTCAAGGTTAAAATAAATGGTTAACCGTTTTCAGTAAACGATTCACTGTTATGTTCCAGAATCATCATTTAATTTGGTTTAACCGTTTTTTACTAAACGGTTCAAGTTTAAAATAAACGGTTAACCGTTTTCAGTAAACGGTTTACCGTTTGCTACAGTGTTTGCTATAGTGAAATTATTTTCTAAATTTATAGTTCGATCCCAAAACTTTATAAAACTATATTATGTCCCAAAATGTTACGAAAGTTTACAAATAGGTCCAATTTCAGAATTTTTAAATAATATTTTGCTAATCTCAAAACTTTTTGAAATTATGATATAGCCCAAAATACTATTACACTTTTTAAATAAGTCCTTCTCCAAGATTTCAAGTAATACTTGTTAATTTCAAAGTTTTCAAAACTCTTTCAATTAAATCATAACTTGAAAAACAACCAATTTCATAAAATCATTTTTCCATTAAATATAAAACCTTTATAATATGAAAATAATGATTTTTTAAAAAGAAAATAATTTGAGCTTAAAAGATTAATAATTCTTAATCTTGTTTGTTATCATCAAAATCAATATTATGTAAACATATATGTTAACAATAAGTGTTAGCCTATATGACTATAAATATTGATTTTGATGATAACAAACCATATGTGTTAGTTAAAAAAAAATTTATAAATGGTGCTTTTATAATAAGAAAATGATTTTATGGAATTAAAGTGTTTTGGAATAAAATGAAAGTATTTTATAATATTTGATATTGTTTTAAAATTTCAGATTTGGACCTATTTGAAAATATTTAAATATTTTGGGTCATTCTATAATTTCACATAGTTTGAGTGATATCATAATTTCAAAAAATTTTGGGATTGACAAAGCATTATTTAGAAATTCTGAAATTTGACCTATTTGAAAACTTTCATAACGTTTTGGGTCATAATACAGTTTTATAAAGTTTTAGAATTAAATTATAATTTTAAAAAGTAGTTCACTTTAATAGTTATTGTAGCAAGCGGCTATCCGGCTATGATAAACGGCTATCTAGATTTTGGGTAGTAAGCTTCTGGAGTATAAACAGCTATCTGGATATCGTAAGCGGCATGCCGGATGTTCTAAAATTCAAATTTTTGCCTTAATGGTAACATACAAGCGGCTAACCGGATTCCATAAACGGTAAGCCAGTTATGAACAAAATGTGCATAACGGCTAGTTTTTGAGCTCAAACTATATAAACCCAAGTCCAATTCATTTTCATTCTCTCTAGCAAGCAAAATAAAAAAGCACACAACATTTATTGAGCTCTCATTTTGCAAATCATAAAACCTTGAATAATCTTTTGTTCTTCAATTTGTATATCAACTCTTTAAGAGAATTTTTATTATAATCTTCAATTCCTCATCTTAATTGTGAGTGTTTGAGTGTGTGAGACACTTAAGTGAAGAGATTGAGAGATAATCACTTTGTTGTAAAGGTTCTTTGACACTTTGAAGTCAATTGTAAACATTTGAAGTCTTGGAAGGCTTGGATAGTGAAATCCTCAAGCTTGGATCGCTTGGAGGCGTGGACGTAGGCGGAGATTGCCGAACCACGTAAAACTTCATGTGTTTGTTTCTCTTCTCTCTTACTCATTTGTTATTGTACTTTTATTGAACTTATTGCTTTCGAATTTATTAAGGCGTTAGATTACATTGTTGTGTGGTTTTGTTAGGATAATTTTTAAAATATCAATTCACCCCTTCTTGGGTTGCACACTTGTATTTCAATAAGTTGTCTCCATACAATTATATTTAATTGAGGGAGCTTAAGTCCGTGGAGACTCGAACCATTACCCTCATAGTCATGCTTGACTTTAAGGGTAATAGTTCACCACTGGACTACAAGCTCAAGTGTCGGGTTATTTAACTTAAAGAGACTAATCATTCTATATAAAAGCATTTCAAATTGTCGAAATAAAATTTTATCAATTATTTAATTTAAGACTATTGAGACATATCTTACATCATGCCATTAAAAACAATGATCATTAAGTGTTTTAAACTTCAGTTTTTCAGCTCTATATAAGACCAAAAAAAATTGTTTATATTTTAATACATATTTCAAGCCTATTAAAACTCATTTAAAAAAGTATATCATAAATATTATATGGCATAAATCAAATGCATAATCTGTCATAACATAAGCTAAACCACATGCTTGCAAAATACCCAAAACGACACATATTTTATGTTGGAAAATTTTTTCTCGATTTTATACTTTACAGTTCCATAAACATTATCAAGTTGTGTCAATGAACAAAGAATGAAGCACCACTTGACATTTACAAACAACTCACAATAATATCAATACACTCTAAATTGAGTCCAAAAACAAAAAAAAAGTTTTGTTCAAAACTAACCTATTCTTGGTTTTAATATAACGATTCAAGTCTTTTGGGTATCTGCAAAATTCAGAACGGTATTTATGTAGGTTTGGTGTTTCTTCTTCACTTAACACAAGTAATAGATACTGCTTTATTAGAAATAAGAATTTTTTGGCCTTTTAAAAAGAGTTATCGGTAGAGCTTCATGAAAGAGAAACACTCAATTTGAGAGAAAAGAGAGACAGATCTAAGCTTTGAAAGTTTTGAATTTTTTTACAACTTTTTATTTATATAAATTTTCACAAGACACGATTTTTTCATAATGATTTGACAATTCATTGTGCTCATGTCAATCAAAATGTGCCAAAGATATGCTTATCAAATTATATTACCAAATTGCCCATAACTAATCATATGAGAACTATTGTTTGCATTCCAGTAGGGGGTCTTAATTTGAAACCAGTTATAATTAGGAATAAACTCCACATTATAACAAGTTATATTTTTTGTAGGTCTCGTCTTAAATAAATTTACCTCACATAATAATAATATTTCAAAAATATATGCCATGTTACATTAAATAATTAAGATGGAACAAAATATATTTCTAAAGTTGCATGTGACAATGATTTATTCCTTAAAGAGGTTGGCTGATCATTTGAGTGTTTTTGATATTGTTGCTTGTGATGCCGTAAGACCATGATTTTTTTCTAATCACTTCACAAGATCTTTTTGCTTCCAATTTGGGTTTGATTCTTTTATTTTGCATAATTCAACACAAATATTTTCGGCTAAATGGGTTCGTTTATTATCTTTTGGTGGCATGTTGGATTTGTTATAGGTAGAAGTAAATGTATGGCTTTCTGTGGCATGAGTTTTATCATACATATATGATATGTATATAGAGAGAATATAAATTGAGATAATCAATAAGTTTAAAGAGAATTTAAATTTTAGGATTTTAAGATGAGTTTACATATTCCAACAATGCATTGCTATGTGTATTAGGTTTTTGAAACTATATATCTTTTTTATTAATATCTATCCATTGAATTTGATTCACTTACTAATTAATTTATTAATGTATGTATATTAAGTTTGACTCACTTATTAATTTATCAATACATGACATAATTTACCTCTATATCACTTGCATTAGGGATAATTAAACAAAAACAATAATTTTTATATTATACCTCTATTGAGTTATAACCTCTTTATAAGAATAAATTTTTCTAGTTCCAACAATATGACTATATAAAGGTTTACTGTATCCAACTTGCCTTAGTTTTGGGATATGAGTTAGAGTTGGCTTAATATATTAAAACATCATTCTTACATAGGGATTTGGAGGAGGAGATCTAAATGACTCAGTCGTGTGGAAAGTTGTTGAAATGAGAATCATGTATGTAGAACGGTTAAATCTTTGTATAGACTGAACTAGTCGATATATAAGGGTACAAGAGATTTGATCACTTTTTACAAAGGCAAAATTGTCAGAAGTGAACACAATCACTTTGTTTACTTTAGAAGACTACAAGATGGAACTTTTATCTATTTGGTACTCTATATCAATAAAAAGCTCATAGCTTTGAAGAATGAAGATGAAATTAAAGATGCAGGTGAAGATGAAATTAAAGATGCAGGTGGCTTCTAAGTTCAAGATAAAAGTCATAGTGATACACAGAGAACACTTAGGTAAGAGATTTCATTTAGGTAAGAGATTTCATAAGGACAGAAAGAATGGAGCATGTACTTGACTAAAGTGTCTATTTTAAAAAGGTGTTAAAATTATTTGGTATAAATGACAAAGACTAAATCAGTTTTTACTCCTCTAGCTCCTAAACTCTTATTTATGTCGTTCTCCTCAAGTGAAGCATGAGGATATGTCTTATTTTTTTGTAAGATTATGCAATGGGTAATCTTATGGATGTGATAGTGTATAGAAGGCCGAATATATTACAAGAAGTGAGTATAGATAGTAGATCTAGGTAAACTTCGCTGGCTTGCAATGATGTGGGTTCTTTGATATGAGCATAAGACAACTTGTGAAGGCATTTCCTTTCTAGAATCATGAACTATAGTCGGCTTGATCCTAATGGCTAGGTACATAAATAGTTCAAGTGATATAATGATTTTAGATCCTTATTGATGAATTACTTTGGGGATGATGGTTCATTATGTAGTTGGCTCAGATCTGGACAAATCTTTACGGAGATGGAGAATTATTAAAAAGTCAAAGAAAAAAAAATAGCTGACATTCAAATTACCGACATGAGTAGGAATTGAATTTTGACAATTTGAAAGTGCATGCACGATTTGTCAAAAATGAAGAATTCGGTTGCAATTTTTCAAGACTTTTGTTATCGATTTCTTAGACTTTTAAATGCATTAAACGGTGAAGCTCAACTATAAATAGAGAAGCAATTCTCATTTGTTAGCATCCCCAAATGTAAAATATAGAAAGATTAGGCGAAGAGCTCTTTGAGAGAGTGCAGAGAGTTCTCTGTAAGAGGGTCCAAGAGAGGAAGCATCTACAAGTGAGCTATTAGAAAGTTTGGGAGAGCATTTCTTTTGGTGCTCAATTGGATCCTGCACAATTTATAAAGATGTGAGAGAATGTGTTCTTAGGAAAATTGTTTCCTTTAAGAGAGTGCGAGAGCACTAGGTGTATTTGAGTATTTGGGAAGAGAGATTTTGTTACTCAAAGTTGTACTCTATTAATTGTTAATAAAATAATTATTTTCTCTTGCCTCCGTGGACATAGGTTTTATTGCTGAACCATGTAAAATTCTTATATCCTTTATTTTTTCTGTGAATATTTAGTGCGCATTGATTCTGCATTTATGCACAAGTGGTATCAGGCCACAACAAATGACGTATCCATAGCACAACAAGGGGTATCATAATGTAACAAAGAGAAGCCTAGCATTCTTGGCTCTGTGTCCATAGCCTACTAGAAAGAACCTCTAGCTAGCTCGTCCTACAGCTATTACATGTTTTTAAACAAACAGTTGCACATAAAAGTTAGTTAATGAGAATCCATAAGGAACTAAAAAGGAGATGCCACCCTTAAGAAACAGATTTGCAATACAATGCAGCTTCTCTTCCCTTGCAGTGTGAGTAGACAATTCTATTGCTGGCCAAACGATAATGACAATCTAACATGAATCTCTTGATTAGATAATAATATCAGTAAGAGAGTGTTTGGTAGAATGATATTCAACCTTAAGAATTGCATTTGAAAAAGAATTAGAGGTTATCTTCTTTAAAAAATTATTTACCAATAAAAAAATTCAAATATAATGCAAATCAACTAGATTGAAGTGAGGAAAAAAAACCGAATTTTTTTTTTGGAGAAAAGTGAAGTAGATTGAATACAGAAAAGAAAAATAAGAAATTGTTGACATATTCGATATCTCTTCAATATTCCAAGTGAACACTCAAATATTTGTCATTGAACATGTATAGAAACGTTAGAATCGGAAAAGAAAAAGGAAGCTATCAATTTTTACTTCTCAATTGTTTGATGTTGATCCAATGTGCTTGATTAGTTCATCAAAGAAACTTGTACAACATCTTCAGTCAGGACAATACACTAATCGGTTTGATACCAAATGCTACCCAACTAATGGTGATGGTTTTAGTTTAAAGCATCAACTACAAAGGGATTATTTCTGATGAATGCTCTATACTTTCTTCCAATCTCTTCTAAGTGTCCACAATTGCCACAACTAAACAACTCAATGCCAGGTCCCGTTGATTTTTCCCTTACCCCAAGAACAAGGAGAGGTGAATGATATTAAAACCATTAACCAAATATAAGCTAACTTCCAGATGTAATTCCCAAGCTCAACTCTTTAAATTCACAAATTTGCAAGTCAGTGAGATTTGTCATTTTCTAAAATCCTGTAAATAGTCAAATAAAAATAAGTATCACAATATAAAAATGAAATTTGTAGCGTAAACAAGAAAAAATATGAACACGTGGAGAAATCTTATACATGTGTTTAGAACTTCAAGTTCTAACCTTTGAAATCATATCTCAAAACTTCAAGTTATGAATTTTAATAAGACCAGAAACTTCAAGTTTTCGCCATCTAATTTGGGTTATGAATTTTAATAATAATATTAAAAGATAAATATATACGAGAACAAATCTTAATTTATTGAAATTAGCATAACTTAAGAGGCAGTTAAAGCGGCCATATAAGTGAATAAGTGGTATTAGAAAACTAGCCATGTAAGTTAAATTTATTATAAACAATTAAGCCAACAACATAATAAACTAACAATATAAAAACATAATAATAAAACATAAAATAAATAAGCATAAATAAATACAAGCAGTAAAAATTAAACCCACCACTTCAAATCAACTAATGTGTTATAAATAAAATAGACAATGAAAAATTTTAAACTAAAATAAATTACTTCAAGTATGTTGTTGATAAGCTTCTGTTAATTAATTCATCTATAAGCTACACACTCATATTTATAAGGTGCAGAAATGGATGGAGGTTGTTAATTTTCTTATATGAGACAAATATCATCATTTATAACGTGGGAGACGATTATGACTAGTTCTCCATGCAAGAGTGGAACATCTTGGAAATATTTGATCACCCTAAAAAGAAAATAACCTTTTTTTTTTAATAATTAATCTAATAATTAATGTACCTAATTAATATAACTTATTTAATAGTTATAAGTGTTCATCTAATCTCAAAAGTTCTTTTCAAAATTTTCGTTATTGATTGATGTTTATTTTAGTAGAGCTCTTAGAGATTAAATAAAGTATTTTAACTCTATTAGTAGAAGTTCAAATTTTTGGTTTTTAAAACTAGAGGTAGGAGAACTTTTTATTTTTAAGTTAAATTGTTTAAAATGCCCATTATTTATTTTGCATTCTCATTTCATAACATAATTTTACAAACTTGTCTTTTAAAATAATTTTATAATTTTTAATAAAAACTCTCATTAAAAATCAAACTATTTTTTTTTGTAAAAGCACATTTACTCAAAATCTTACTTATCAGATTCCGTTATGAAAAACACCAAATTGTCACTACTACAAAAAAGTAAAATAATGACCTATATGTTATGACGGCTTTTATTAACAATCATCATTAAAAATATTTGATGACCGTTATCATATAAACAATCATAATATCTAATATTACAATGATGGTTTTATTATATAACCATCATTAAATGTTACCTTCTTACTTTTAATAACAATTATTTATAAAAACGGTCATTGAAAGTTTGAAATTTACCATGATGGTCTATTATATAAACATCATTAAATGTCAAGCTATTACTTTTAATAATGGTTATACTTAAGAACGGTCATTAAAAGTTACCACTACAAAAATACAAAACAATGACCCATATGTTATAACGGTTTTTCTTAACCACCATCATTAAAAGTATTTGATGAACCGTCATAATATCTAACATTTACGATGATAGTTCTATTATAAAACAGTCATTAAATATCAAGCTAAAATATAATCTTACTTTTATTGACGATTCTATATAAAAATGGTCATTAAAAATACAAAAAAATATAACATTTTTAATGATGATTCCATTAGATGATGGTCATTAAATGTTAAGCTAAAATATCATCTTATTTTTAATGACGGTTATGTATAAAAACGACCATTGAATGTAATCTAACTTTTATAATGACAATTTTATAAATAATAGTCATTAAATATCAAGTCAAATATAGTCTTGATTTTAATGACGGTTCTCTATAAAAAAGGTAATTAAAAATAATCTAACATTTATAATGACAGTTAAATTACACGATGGTCATTAAATGTAAAAGAATTAAATAGCAGTGTTTAATTTTTAAAAAATAAAGATTTCCCTTGAAACAAGAAACTACACCGTTTAGAATAAAACAAAATGAAAGCACAGCCCCCTTCACTCATCGGTTTCTTCCGCCCCAAGTCTCATCACTCTCTAATTCTTGTCACTCTCACACTCGCAAACCCCTCCTCACTTGAAAGCCTTGCATAAGCACCGAACTGCTATCGATATTCTCTTATATTTCACCATCGATTTTGGCCTTCAACGAGAACTCTATGAGTACCTACAAGATGCGTGTGCTGCGACCATCAAATTCAAAACCCTAATTGAGACTCACTCACCCACCGTATATAGAGCACTCATTCGCTCGAATAATATGGGTAAATCATGTTCTAGTATTGCGTTTGATGTCAATTTTAATGTTCTTGTCAATTTTGAACCCTAGATATGTACAGAGTAGATGTATTTTGGCAAAATTCGAACCCTAGACATGTACAACCTAGCCGTGTTATTGTCAAATTTGAAACCTAGATATTTACAGCCTAGATGTTTTCTTGTCAAGTTCGAACCCTGTACATGTAAAACTTGAAAATCTTACACGTGTTCTTGATAATTTGAATCAATTTTGCTGGTTTTTCATGTTTATTTATTTATGAAATTTGGAACTTCTAATGATTTAAATACCCGCTTATGATCTACTATGAGTTCTCAAATGTAACCCTAAAGCCATGATTGGCAAAACATTGTGAAAACTCAAGTAAAGGAATTATATGGTCTTGTGCTTGAGCAAGTATTACCAAACATATGGATTGCTCTTTTTTCTGTTCAATTCTTTTTTTTTTCTATCACAGAGTTTTTGTAGCTATAAATATTACTAACAGAATTATGGGAGGGAAACTGAGGAGCCAAAACTTGGTTTCCAATCTTCTTCTTATCTGCTTTTATTATTGTTATTATTGTTGTTGTTGTTCTTGTTGTTTTCTTAATTATGCATCTACTTTGGTTTTTTTCTTTCTTTTTTTTCTTTTTTTTTTTTGTACTGGAATAACTAAACTTGTTTTGGCTGATGTTCTTGACTTATGTGAGTTTAGCAAGCTGGTTGCTAAATATTTTGAACTTGTTAATGAAATGTACGTGTTAATGTTATTACATGATATTGCCCAGCATTATGCAATGTATTATACTGATTTTTTTTATAGTCTAAAATCAAATTCTTTCATTCAGAAAATCAAATTAAAAGAAAGAAATAACTTATATATAGCTTGATTGATATTAGCATTAAGAAGAATTTGTAAAGACTTTAGTAGTATATATAATATGCCTTTAGTAGTATATACGGTATGCCTTTACAATCATAGCCATCCCAATATACAAAACAAAGAGCTTGAAATTGTTGTGGGATTCTCCATAACCAGCTTCTTTGATGCAAACCATTATCTTTATATTGTCCATTAATCCTAGTCAATAGTTTTTTGAATTTTTTCTTTTTATCTTGCATTGACTAGAACCATATATAAAGGTCCATACATAGTTAACTAATGTAGTATAAAAGTACACCTCCTTTCACACATACACATATAATTACTGTAATTTTATTATTAAATTTGATTTAGGCTGCAAAGATTCTTGCTAGTTTTATCATGATAGGTGCTGGGATATTGACTGCTGCTGTAGTTCAAGCACTTGCAAGTAAGTCGGACTTCTTTGGCTTTTGTTTCCTTATTATGAGACAATTTTTTATTATTTCAATTAGGTGTAACCAACCCGCTATTAAAGATATGGCATAAAGAAATAATAGAAAAAGAGCTCCAGTGTAAAGATCCTCATTAGTGCGTAAACCGATTGTATACCACCACTGATAAACACCAGAATAAGCGATATTCACCTAGCCAAGAGCACCTACCCGAGAAAAAACTTCCACGGCCGGTTGACCAAAATGAGGATCCCAAATTGCTCAATGGGCTGCAGATTTTTGAATCATATAAATTATTCTTGTTCGTGACAATGATATTGTGTAATTTTAATCCTTTAGTTCAAATCTTCTTGTTTATGCAAGTGTAAGGCATTACTCATCTAGTCATAATTCATTGCATATTGGTCGGTAGATCTTCAGGACTTACCTTTTCCCGAACTTTGTTACTGGCTTACTGCAATTCCTTTGTTAATGCGAATTTGATTGCTTATGATATTCTAAGTTTTCTCTAGTCTCCAAGTATGGATTATATGACCTTCTATTTGGTTTAGTCCTGTGTATATTTTTTTAACAACTTCGTAAATATTTTATCAGAGTATGAATCACCAACTTGCCATTGAAACTTTTATATATGTTCATACATATTTAGAAGGACTAACAGTAAAAAATGATTGAGGTTGCACATTGGGTGGTAGGAATTTTTGTATGTTCCACCCTATCTTTAAAACAAGTAACTTTTAAATATACAAATGAAGTCTCTATGACACTTTGGTATTTAACATTTTTCCTCTTTCGTTATGCTAGTAAGATTGACAAAATTTCCTGATTTATTCTTGTGTGTAACAAATGAAAAAGTTTGTTGGTTCCATGTCTTAAATAGAATGTCTATAAACATAAAATTGAGATTGATCCAAATCTTTGCATACTTGGTAGAAAAACAACACCTAGGAGTTTGTTGGTCATATTTTACTACTGTTTATGCAAAAAAAAAATAAATTGCACCTGAAAAGTTGTTGGTACTCTTTAACTATTGTTATGATGTAAAAACATTACCCAGAACTTTCTAAAGGGTGTTTTACTGTTGTTTTGTAATTAAAACTGCACTTGGAAATTTTGGGTGTTGTTTTACTGTAATTTTGCTGTTAAAAGTGCCCCTAAAAAAATTTCACGTGTTGTTTAGATGTTGTTTTAACCTTCTTTAGTTGTTTTTTTTTAATTAAGAGGGGCTCTTAAAGAGCTAAGAAAAAACAAGGCAGAGGTAGACTACCCCATAAGTGTCTTGGGACATAAACTGGATCACTCCTTTAGGAGGAGAGTTCAAAACATGAAGTCCTAGCGGGAAGGAACAAGCTAAAGTAGCCAAATAATCTGCGGCAAAATTAGCCTCCCTGTAAACATGAGTAATCTCCACCCGCCAGTTGCGTCTGGTGAGGTCTTGAATAGCACGAATGAGAGTAGAAAACTCATTGGGATTCATCATGTTATTCTTCACAAGTTGAGTAACGCAGCGACTATCAACCTCAACATCAATCCAACGGATCCCTTTATTCCACGTAAGAATCAATCCTTGGTAAAGACCCCATAATTCCGCCATAGTCACTGAACAATTCCCTATATTTATCCCAAATCCAGCAACCCAATGACAATTGTGGTCTCGAATCAGGCCCCCTGCAGCAGCTACACCATTCACTTTACAGGCTCCATCTAAATTCAACTTGCACCATGGCCAATTTGGAAGCGACCAACCAATCTATTTGTTGACTTTTTTATTTGTCAAGCTCAAAGAAGACCCTTGAAGAAAAATCACCTCCTCCGTGCGAGCCTTGACATCATTAACCATGGATAAACTGTCTATAGCTAATCCATTCACCCAAAACTGGTTCCTCCAAAACCATAGTCTCTATATCGCTATAACAAAAAAGCAAACCCAATTTCGGTCTCCAGAAATAGGCCATGCATTCTGGAGATTATTCTTTATCCATTCTTTAAAAGGAGCTTGGAAAAAACGCTGCCTCATTGCTACAGGAATCACTCGATACCAAAAATCTTTTGTACCCATGCAGTCTCTTAAAACATGCAAGATATCCTCAACTAGGGCCCCACATTTATCACACTCAATATTTATCACCATGTGACGCCTTACAATTTCAGCTTTGGTTTTCAACCGACCATAAAGAGCTAACCAAATGAAAACTTTAACACCCTAAGTCCCTTGCTACTTCCAAACCATATTCCAACTAGTATCCTGTAAAGAATTATTTGGAGGACTGATAGCATTATAAGCCGAGGAGGCCAAGAAGTTCCCTTTTTTAGAATGCGACCAATAGAATTGGTCTGGACCTAGCAAATCTGAGGGAGGATGTATGGACGCAATCTTCATGATGGCCGTGTGAGGGAGAAAATGATCAAATAATGCCCAGTTCCATTGCCCATTCGCTGCCACACAATCAGCAACCATTAATCTAGAGAGGTGATCGGGAATAGGAGAAGTGACCTAGTACGCAAGGGGCTTATCCTTATACACCCAACAGTCCCACCAAAAATAGATTCTTTTACCATTACCAATAGACCAGCTCTTACTTAACATCGTATCACTCCAAATCCTTCCAATAGCTTTCCACATATGAGATCCACAGTGAGTCGGCAAGGACAAAAGGGGGTTGGAATTATTAACCCCATACTTTGTACACATGACCTGAACCCATAGGTTATCCTTAGCTGAGATGATTCCCCAACTGAGCTTCATTAATAGCGTTTTATTCATCACGTTTAGCTCTTTAAGTCCTAAGCCTCCATAAGCCTTTAGTTCGCACAAAGTATCCCAGCTAACCATATTCATTCGCTGCTGATTTGAGTTTCCACTCCCTATGAATTTCATGCACGCTTTATCAATCTTTATATCAATTCCAGTGGGGAGGCTAGTTGTTTGCATTGCGTAGACTGGGATAGCTTGTAAAACTGTCTGAGTAAGGGTTATCCTGCCAGCCAAAGACAACAGAGATGCATGCCTACCCGACAAACGCCTTTCCACTTTGTCAATAATGTTCTGATATGTATGATGTGATACACGAGTATACAGCAACGGCATCCCAAGGTACGTGCCCAAGTCCTTGGTTACGAAGAAACCAAGTTCAGCCCTAATTCTTTTCATGTCCCGAGCCTAAATATTTTTGGAAAAGAAAACTTGAGATTTAGTCTTATTTACTTTTGCTTCCGAGCTCTGGCAAAAATTATTCAAGACCATATTTATCACCCCAGCTTGTTCAATATCTGCTTCAGCTAAGAGTAAGAGGTCATCGACAAAAAATAAATGAGTAAGGGGCTACCACAACGAGCAACTCAAATTGGCCGCCAATTCCCAGCAGTGACAGCTTTATTAATCCCATGGCTGAGCCGCTCCACACAAAGAAAAAAAATAAACAGGGAAATAAGGTCTCCTTGCCGTATACCACAGGAGGGAACAAACTCATCAGAAGCTTCACCATTCCATAATATTTTTATTGTAGCTGAAGTAATACATTCCATAATGATCTGGATCAAATCTCTGGGCATTCTCATAAATAAAATCCCAGTTAAGTCTATCATACGCTTTTTCGAGATCCACTTTAATCGCCACGAATCTTTTCTTCCCCGCTTTTTTGCGCATGGAGTGAATAACTTCTTGGGCAATCACAATATTTTCAGTGATATGATGGCCAGGGACAAAGCTAGTTTGCTGAGGACCAATAAGAATCGGCATTAGGGCCTGTAGTCTGTTAGCCACAATTTTAGAAATGGTTTTGTAGGCCACTATGCATAAACTAATCGGGCGATACATTTTGAGATTAACCGGATGATTAAACTTTGGAATGAGAACTAGAAGCGTAGTATTAATTTCCTTCAAAATACTGGCACTGCTGAAACTATTCTTTATAAATTTACAGAAAGAGTGGCCAACGATATGCCATTGGGATTGGTAGAAAATCGCATGAAGATCATCCACGTCAGGTGCCTTTAGTGGCTTCATACTAAAGATAGTCTGCCGGATTTCATTATCCTCAATAGGAGCAATGAGCCCTTGAGTGAGCTCTGTATCTAGGATAAGGAAACAGCCCCTGACTGGATATGGACGGAAAGCCAAAGTCTCACTAGTATAAAGGGTCGAGAAGAAATCCGTAGCATGCTGCTTAATAATTTCATTATCAACAATCCATTCTATCCGTAGCATGCTGCTTAATAATTTCATTATCCACAATTCATTCCCCATTAGCATTCTGGATAGTTGTGATACGATTTCTTCTATGTCTAGCCAACGTTTTTTTGGTAAAAATAAGTCGTATTTCTATCCCCTTGAATAAGCCAATCTTTACGAGATTTTTGAAGCCACAAAATTTCCTCTTGTGTAAGAATTTCCTCTAACTCCTTCCTCGGCCTGAGCTCTAACCTGGCCAAACTTCGTCAAGACTTAGTTTCTAACAACTTTTGAATCCCCCCCAGGTGTGTTAAGATCCATCATTTCTTTTGAAAAATATTCCCAAAATGGTCTCTATTCCATTCCAAAGTTATCAACAACATTTAGATACGGCAAACTATTAAGCCAAGCATTAGAGACGAACCCCCTAAAAGAATTGTCTATAAACCATGCAACCAAGAAACTGAAAGATTTTCACCCCCTAGTGCTATTGGCATCATTATTAAACCGAACTAAGATGGGTCTATAATCTGAAGCAATTTTTGGTAGGTGTAAAATTGCATTGTCTGGATACTTGTTTAGCCACTTTGTATTCGAAATAGCTCTGTCCAGCCTCTTCATAAGAAAACCACGAGACCAAGTGAAACGGGGTCCATGAAAATTTAAATCAAACATTCCATTCTTATTAAACCAACTCTTAAACAGACCACACACCTAGAAATATGAGTAGAGCCACCTTTCTTCTCATCAGCACAAAGAATGGAATTGAAATCGCCTCCCACCAGCCATGAGCCATGAACCGTTCTAGCCAAGAACTCAAGGTGATCCCACAACTGCCGTCGCAAAATAGGATTAGGGCTCGATCCAAGTTTCAAGAATATTATTCTTTTAAATTTTGAAGTGGACAAATTGCTTATGATTGAACAAGACTTCCACTTCAAAATATCCCCACCAAAGGATCCAAATACCTCCAGAAAAACTCGTAGCTTTAATACAATGAGAATACTTAAATCCGCTGCATTTAATAAAATCATCGGCTTGCTTCCCACTGATTCTAGGCTCCATTATAATAACTATGGAAAGGCCATAATTTTTTATAAGGGTATTAAAAGAGCGACGAAAACCCTTCAAGGCCACCCCCTCTACATTCCAAAATAAAATTTGTATCTTCATGATATAAAGATTAGAGAAAATAGAACCTTATTGCAGCTGCTGAGATGCCTCTTCCGTTAGGTCCATGGCCGTTTCTTCAACAAGGGACACATCACCTTCTGAAGAGTCAGCTCCATCCTCACTTGTAGCCACATAACCACTATCATTCGCATCGTCCTCCATGTCTATGTTAGCAGCTAAACCCGTGAGATTGGGAGGGTCACCATCTAATTCGGACAGAGTGATATGCCCACCAGTACTGTTTTGGCCATTGGAGGTTTTAGGATGGAATCAGCACAACGGAGGTGTGCAGTGGCGTAATTAGTAGAGAAAAAGATGATCGAGTGATAGAGGGGGTTTAAACTAGTAGGAACGTACACAGGCAGAAGTAAATGATTGGGGCTTGCATGGTTTGCATAGAGGTTGGTAACACCTCGTGAGACGTGTGTGAATAGGGCTTTGAGGGGTTGTGTTTTCTTTAGTGTGGGTTATCGCATGCAATCTAGTAGATGTTCCCATGTGTCCCAAATCTGTTGGCTTAGATGATTTGTGGACATCCTTCCTTCTAGTGAGCTTATTTTTTGACGAAAAAGTTGGGCTAAGATTAATTGTATTACTATCTCTATGGGTCCATACCATATGGGCATCTTGTTTCTCCTCATGGTTGGACTCTTCTTCCCCGAGATTAGCTAAGATATTGAATCGCGATTCCTTCCCATACTGCCCCCAAAAAACTTGCTCAGTTGCCTGATTGGAATTGCTTTCCTTCTCCACTCTTGGCTTTCCTTTGCGAGCCACTACCATCCATGGCCCAAATTTTGGCTCATTTCTGCTATCATTTTCAGCCTTACTCATCCACTGTTGTTCTGCCAGACCACCTGGGATAGGCACATCGTCCTCACTCAGATCATTATTCTTCCTATCTAAACAGTCTTCCTTGTAATGGTCGTACTTCCCACAGTGGAAGTAAATAACTAGAAGATTCTCATATTCAACTCTCTGTATTTTACCATCCAGATGAAACTGTGAAATCAGAGGGCTCTTAAGATCTATTTCTACTGCAATTCGAGCGAATTTACCCCTCTGTGCAGATTCTGCAGTATAATCGATACGGATAACAGAACCAATGATTTGCCTAAGTCGTCGGAGTATTTTCTTGTGGTAATAAACAGAGCCATGCCCAGGAGACGAATCCAAGCCACCACTTTATCTATCTCCCCTTTAGAACTATCAAAGTGAGGTGACCATGGCTGAACCGTCAGATAGTGTCCCAGAATAGTCCAAGGTCCAGAGGTTAAAACATAATCCGCGTCTCTTGCATTCTTGAAACAGACCAAGTAAAAATCATTCTCTAGATCAATGATATTAAATCCCGGTGTCAAATTCCACAGCAATTCCAATCTGTTACACAAAGCCCTGTATCCAATGCGGCGACCCAACAATTTAACCACAACTGTGTTCTGCCAAGGCTTGATCAACTGCTCATGAACTTTTAGTGAAAAAGTTATGGATGGCATAGAATCAGTATTCATAAAAATTACATCCTCTAGATTTAAATCTAAATCTCCGTCGCTGCTAAACAACTCTTCCTTTGTATCCTTTTGTGACTTCATTAATTGGTCTCGAAAGGAGATGCGCTCAGAAGTATCACCAACATCACTTTGAGCCCTAAACTTAGCCTTCTTGGTGGAGCGATCATCAGCCATGGTTGGGGGAGGGGTTTTCTCAAAGCTTTCCATCCAAATAGCCGAAAACTTCTCTTTTGACTTTAAAACTATAGTTTTCTTTAGTTGTTTTTTGTTGTGTCTAAACTTAATCTTTTTTTTTTCCCATTTTGGTAATTAGCAAGTACAACTTTTGCAAGATAATATCCAAGCTTGCTGATAATTCTTTGGTTAAGAGGTAGCAATATAAACTGTGGGTATTAGTTTTTTATCTTCCAGTGTATAATTGATAGATAGTTCATGTCATTTGGATGATGTAGTTAATTGTTTTTTTATTGTCTCTATTTCAGAAAATATATTGTCATTTATTATCAAATAGTTATTTTGCATTTTTATTTATCAACACATGCTAGTTTGAGCAATGGAGAATGAAACAATTATTAAAATATTGAGTTTGATAAGAAAGTGATAGAAATTTAGAAGGAAAATGTAACTAACAAAGACGAATAGTACCTGAAAAGTTTTAATGGTGTTATTTTGTAGCTAAAACAACACCTTAGAATGCTCAGGTGTTGTTTCTTCTTTTTCTACTTTCTGTTTATATATATATATTTTCTATTATGTACATATTAATTTTTTTTCCCCTTTAAAAATTAACTGATTTTTACAAGACAACATCTAAGCACGTTAATTCTTTGTTATGAGGTAGTAAATTTCAGGCTGGAAATGGTAGAGTTATGGAAATTTTAATATAGAAGCTAATTTGTACTCAGTTGAAAGTTAATGACTATTAAAGTTTTTTTGTAAAGTTATCTTTTGTACATAAGACATTTAAGTGAATTTAATAGGAAACTGCAATTGAAACAAAGGCTTCAAATGGTTTTTAAATTATAAATTATTATTATTATTATTTGTAATCAACAATAAAAAGATTCAAAATATATTTTTCTTGAAATTGGATGGAAGTTAGTGACGGTTGATCAAAGTGAATTAACCTTCAAGGCACAATGACACTATTGTGAGATTGTGCTCTAAACAGTAAATTAAAAAAGAAAATTAATAAAGAAAAATATGAGATAGTTGTAGATTTGTTTATTCAACACTACTTTGTAATTAAATCAAACACATGGTTAATTTTAAATCAAACACAAAAATAATTGTTATTATTTTCCTCCATTGTGGGACATTAGAATTTTAAAATTTCCATATAAAATTCCAACAGCTACATTGAAGAAGATAACTGGAGCAAACCTAAAATATTACCAAAGAAACGGTAATATTGCCGAATGAACAGAACGACTGGTAGAGAGGAAATCACGGTAACAAGAACAGGAAGCCATGGCAATCGGCCGTTGAAAACAGTGAAAAAAGTTGCGCAAAAGACCACCATCATTGCTGCTACTGACATAAAAAGTGATGCAAGTCCAAAAGCTAAACTCCTGGGCACCCGCCAAAGGAAGTCCTCTTCTGAATAAACGGAACTACGAATGGACAAGAAAGTTAGTATTGATATTGCAGAGAATACCAGTGCTGCTGCATCTGATATGGCAAACGCTATAAAGGAAGCATCTTCAATAAAAATAGGAACCCCTGTATCTCCTTTATTGCCACCCGGTATGGTGAAAGCTGCAGCAAAAACCACCGTGGCAACTAGTGTGGCGACAACCATGCATGAACCTGCAGTTTCCCTCATCCATTTTTGGCCATCTTCCATTAAACTATGGTGACTATGAGTGAATAATTCTCTAGGCGTTTGTAATTCATAGTTTCTAACTTCAGCATCCACTGGCCGCACAATCTTACTCACTTTCTGCTTGCGATGTCACAAAAAAGTTTTTGAATGAGGCAAAGAAAACAAGCTTTTTACTTTTTACGCAGAAGAGTGGCCTGAATACTCACCTTAAACCAAAATAGATCTTGCTGCAGTTGGAGAACTGCTCCGAATACTACGTTGGGCCCATCATTTCTTGGTAGCGTTGCAGCCAAATGCAGTATGTTGTTTCCTTGGCGATCTTTTCTCGAAGCGATCCTACCCTTCATTGAACCCATCTCATATATGAGCTCAAAGATTTTCACTTGACGATTCAAAACTGCAATATGAAATATGGTATGACCATCGTCGTTGGCTTCCCATATTACAAGAGGATATTTACGGATAAGTACTCTTAGAAACTCGATGTTCCCTTTCTCAGCAGCAAAGAATATTGGTTGAATTAATTCCGAAACAACTTTGGCTTGCAACCCTGTGACTTCATCCAAAATGGTGTCTACTAGCGTAAGCGCTTGCTGGAGCAACTTTGTGTTCGGATCATCATAGTTGGTATGTGAAACTGCAGGTTTTGTTGAGCCAACACTAGCTAGAGACAACTTGACAGTGAGATAGGTATGCTGGAGGAGCATTATTGAAATTCATACCCTCACCCGAAAAAAAATAAAAAAAAATCCCATGAATATATCCAATATAAAAATAGAACCCCCTTCTAATGAGATATTTCTTATTTCAATAAAATGAGGACCTCATCAGAGAATGAAAAATAAGAATTCTGACTGTCGGAATAATTCTTATGATAAACCCTATGTAAGTATACAACGTATGTTCAACCAATATATACATATAATCCTACTCTAATATTCCTCATTTTAATAAAATGAGAACCTCACTAATGACTGGAAAATATGAATTCTGGCTGCTGGAGTGATCCTTATGAATATTGGTGAAGTTTACTCTCGTTTTAAAAGAATTTCCTTGTGATGATGGCTAATGGAATTAAAGAGATTAATAATGTGGAGTGTGGTTCATGCTGTCCAAGTTAAATTGGCATGCAGAGAGTCTGAGAGATGTGTGAGACTTGAAAATCTGGTTTCTTCATCATAATAAAAATTGTGGTCATCATGGAAAGCGGACGTAGCTCTCACATTGAGTGGACGACTAAAAATCTATCTTTGTCAAATTTCCTTTTTTTTTTAACTCAATTGATTTTCTCTCCAATAAAGTTTAATCCGTAAGAAAGTTGTCGGGAAAAATAATTATGTGACTTAAAAGTCAAAACAAAACAAAACATTGGAAAGCTTTAAGGAGACATTTCAGATCTGTTTTCATTTTCTAAATCATATATATTTGTAAAATGAAATGTAAAATTTTGATTGTGGTAGCAGCATAAGTAAGCATGGGCATGCCGAAGGTCTCGGCGTTTAGTAAACTTACATAAGCTGAAGAAATTCTGAAGCATCCCTTGCTGATTTTGATGGGCCCGATATGAAGACGTCATTGACTTTCCAGCTAAGGCCTCCTATGCATGCTGCATGTAATAACTACGATAATGGAGAGTCTCCCAAGTTGTAGTTTCAAAAGTGGCTAACTCCGGGTGAGCCTTAAATAATTGCAACGCCAAATCTGAGAGCAGCAGCCACCGCATTTAAGAATTGCATTAAATATTTCTTTTTCATACTCAAAATGAATAATTAACACCCACAAATTCTTCAATAAACTATTTTCACTTATGTGGTATGGTATTCTTGGCTGGATTGAAAAAAAAAAAAAATCATGCGACTAACGATATTATGCTACATTAGTTTGTATAAAACTATTTGTAGTTATACCATTATTATGATTTTTGCAAACTTTATATATGACATATACCATGAAGGTTTTCTCTTGGCTTATTTATTTGTTAAATCCTAGTTCATGAAGGGAAATGAAGGAATTCCTTGTACAAAACCAAGAGAATTTATGATAAACAATAATGTCAAAGCTACAATTTTTCTTTCTCTTATTCCCTTTTTTTAATAAATAGGCATAACAATAAGAAAATTCTTAATATTAGTTGTTACATAAATGATATAATTATAAACTCTTGACATTATATGAGTGATTGAATGAAGGCACAATTTAGTTTACATGATTTATTTTTATTATTTTAAATTTATCTTCGATCAGTCAGTGATGCAATATCACATCACTTTGTAAAAAACAATTTATATTTGTAGATATAGCAGTACTTTATCTTAAACTTTATCTAGCTTACTTCCGCTGCCACTTAAATGATACTTGGTTTTGAATGATTGTTGCGTATGTCAAATGATATCTAAGGAATTGAAGAAATTATCCTATGAATTCTGCCACTCAAATGATTCTTGGTTTTGAATAATTGTTGCGCATGTCAAATGATATCTAAGGAATTTACGAAATTATCCTATGAATTCATCCGATATAAAATAAGCATCAATTCATCTGATTATGAATTTATCCTATCACCATATCGTCAAAAAAGAGAGAGAAAAAAAAAAGACGAAAAAGAAAAAAAAAACTCAAGGTAGTGTTTACCATATAAATCGGTTTCTATAAGAATGATGAGCAATTTAGTGAGATCCGTATTGTCTAAGTGACCTTCAGTGATTGAAACGAGGAAACGTACCACCTCCCTATGGCCTGACATCGCTGCTGCGTGAATTGGCGAAAATTCGTCAATTTTTTTTCGATCAAGTGCCAAGTGCTCGTTTTTCTCAATCAATAACCTAACAAGGTCCAAGTTTCCGGATGCTGCCGCAAAAGAAAGAGCTGTCTGTCCGAAAATATCCGTGCGTGATAAATCCTCTGCGGGTGAGCGCGTTAACAGATTTTTCACAAAATCATTGCGGCCCGCGGCAGCTGCAACGTGGAGAGCCGTTTCCTCTCGCTCTGAGAGAGTAGCCGTTGCGCAATGTGGATGCGAGTCATAAATACTTTCAGCTGTCTGCCAATCACCATCTTGTGCAGCTCGATACAATTTGGGGAGTGTACTTCTTTCCTTGCAACTCTCGTCTATCGAGTTGTAGCAATAACAAAAGTTATCAATAACAAAAATTGTTGAACAATACTAATTTTACCAAAAGTCCAATCCAAGCATAATTTATCATAATTATTTGGAATGATTTTGAACCAATAAATAAAGAGCATGTGAATAATTATAATTAAGGCATAATTATCACGAGATTAATTATTTTAACATAACACTTAGAGTAATATAAAAATATCATATGTGAAAATCTACCATGTTTTATGGGCTTGGAAATCCATAGTCAAGATTGGGCATTCCAAGTTTATGAAAAAAGTATCATTGTGGAAAGGAATATTCTTGTCATTTTTCCTAAATGTGACACAAAGCTCTAAAAATATTTTACTCTTTTGATATCTAAGCATGACATCAAATCCTAAATTAGGGATTCCAACATTTAAGTCCCAACTTAAATTTCAATGCCATGTGTCATTCATCTATTAAATGATAGATTTTATAACTTATAAAATTACTTAACTATCATCCAATAAATGAATGTCACGCCAATTGAGATTTAAATTAGGACTTCAATATTGGGATATCTAGCATTATTTTTATGCACTTTCTTTTTCACCAAAAAGCCTACCAATGGACCAATGACATCATATTAATAAGCCTCCACTAGATAAACATCATATTCTCGAATATTTGGACTCTCTCAAATCACCCACTTTTGTTGTTTTTAGGCTCTTGTGAAAACTTTTCAAAAATAATATAAAGAATATAAATTTCAAACTTAAGTATTAATTCATGAGCACAAAAGTTCGCTTTATATAATTTAACATAATTTGGGAATATTGATTGATTAGCAATGATTAAATCAATCAATCTTTATGTTGATTAACAATCAATCTTTCTTAATTAGAAATTATGAAGATAGTCAATTATTGAATTAATTATTTTGATTCCATCCATGTTATTTGATTCTTACAAAGTAAATAAAGATAATTAATTTATATAGTTTAGCTGCATTAGGCTTTGGCACCTTTGATACGCGGCTCAACTTGGCTTCAAGAGAGCAATCCGTCTTGGTTTAGATAGAATGCATAGAGGAAAGCTAATATTTTGAAGGGAAAAGGACACCTATATGCTCAACATTTAGAAAAACAGTCATGTAAACTCCTAAAGTTTCAATAAAAGACACCAATAATCTCTTTTTACTATAATATCCTTAGTTGATAGTAAATATAAAAAATTGACTTTAAAAACTTTTAATAAATATAAGTACAATTTAAATAGTTTAATTTTTCTAGTAGAGTAACAAGATAATAAAACATTTAATATACAAAAAGTTTTTTAAAATAAATGATTATATTTGTTTTAACAATATATTAATATTTGGTTTAAATAGATATTGCAATTAATAAAATATCTCATGCATTAACGATATCAAAATTATTTTATATAATATTGAAAATACTTTAAATTTTCATATATTTATTTTGCTATTATGTTTCTATTTTTTCTAAAAATTTGTTTAATATAATATAACATCGTAAAGTATTGAAATATTTTTTAAATGTTGAATTTATTTTAATATTATATTTCTATTTTATTATTAAACATTAGAGTAAATTTTTTTTTTAATTTAATAGAGCCAAAGGTACTTCAACTAAAAAGAATCATGGTGTTTCTTACTAAAAACAAGAGGATCTACATGAGTATTTATCCAAATATTGAGATTGTAGGTGTCTATTTACTTATTTTTTAGAATGCATATATTATCGTTCTTTAAATAATTTAACTTTGAGCAATGTTAAGTATCTCAACATCTAAGTCTCAATTTGAGTCCAAACAAATGTGGCATAATCTATTAAATGGTGATTTAGTAATTTTACAAGTTAATACATCATCCAATAGATGAATAACACATATTATTGAGATTCAAGTTGGAACTTAAATATTGAGATCCTAAAATTTAATTTTTTGATAAAGACAATAATTTTAAACAGTTACTCAAACACACAAAGAACTTACTTTGGCAACTTTCAGCGACTTGCGAAGAACTTGCAGCCTCAATATCTCTTGTTAATTCACTTACGACGTAAGTATCTCCCTCTGTCTCAATAGCACGTGGATTAAGAATTGTTAGAATTTTTTTTTTTGAAAAAAAGAAGTTACATGTACATTCTTTGATATTTTCTTTTTTTTCTCCCTTTATAATTTAACCTAAAATCACAGTCATATAACTAGAACGTAGTTAAAGTGAAAATAATAAACATCACATGACTACATATAACTCATGTAATTGAATATATCGGTAACTAATCTCATCTAGGGCAGTTTAGTCATTATGCCCAAAATGGCTTGATATGTAATTTCAACAATTTGGTTACCTTTTTGTTATACACTGATGTATCACCATTAGAATTCTACTAATATTTACAATGAAAAAATTTATTAAAACTACTCTTAATAAGTTTAATATAGCACAACCCAAATTTCTACTCTTACCTAATATGAGAGAAATATTACTGCACCTATAGTTAGTCTCTATTTAATAAAGTTTCACTTATTCCCAAAAAACTATAGAGAAATTCTCCATCCTTCTTATATCACAAGTCAAGCATGTTGATCTCTGTACACACTAATCGAGTTATAGAAATGTCTGGGCCTAGTTGGTATTTTTTAAATTAATTAATTAAAATTTAAATTCAACTTTCATTAAGATAGTAATTAATTCAAATTTAAAATAAAAACATTAAATTAATTAATTTGATTTTTTTTAATAATGTACAATACAACTTATATATAGCCCAGGGTCTAACCTCTCCATGTTGCTGTACAGCCCACAATACAACCCATAATTAATCTTTATAAGCAGCTCACAAGTTTTTAAGAAATTTTAAAAGAGTTATTACTCCACCCGCAAACTAATTGGAGATAAAACAGCTCCTATCCAATAATCCAAATATATATTAATATATTTAAAAAGAGAAAAGAGTAACCCAAACCCCCCATTTAACTTGGCAGCTAAAACAGTTCATCGACCTGAACTATATATGAGGCTATGGAATGCTGTCAAAACATCCCTTTTCTTTTGTTTTCATCTTCTCCCTTTCTCTCTTTTCAACTCTACGTCAAAATTCGTAAGTTTTATTGCTGGTCAAAACTATACAATACGTAATATATAATAAATTAGGTGTATACAACTCTGGCTCTGTTTGCACCTGCTAAAAATGTATTTCAACTCAAATGTGTGTTGAGAACTTAGATTTATTTTATCAGTATTGACAAATTAAAATAATAAATTAATTAATTTCCCTAATTAATTAATTCTAAAACTAATGTTCACCGATTTCCGTTCCTAATAATGTGTAATTGCAAATCACATACCAAACGATTGTTTATGAGATGACCGCGAAGGTTGAGGATCCATTTCATTTTCACCTTCTTCTATCAGCGAGGACTCTGCTTTAAAGCCAACATCTTTCTCGATATCTGTAGTGACATTATCCCTACAAAAGTGGATTTGTGGTTTATTATGTCCATAGAACTTTTATAAGTTTAAACAATACCATTGTGTTTTAACCAAAATAGCCTTAAAAACCAAAAAAAGAAAAAAAAAATTGCGAGAAAAGAAGTTAAAAGGGTGCCCCGAAGAATTTACCTCTGTGTTTCTGCGTTTGATGCAATCCCCACCTGCCAGATGGAAATTTTGAAGGAAAGGCCTGATAGAATAACGAAAATTTATGGTGCTTTTAAGGCAATGAGAGAATTTTATTTTTTTTTTTCCCAGAGAGAGAAGCTGGGAAAGAGTTAAATCGCAGGTGAAACACCGGCTTACAATTTTTGAACTATACAACTCTGCTTTAAATAGAATATATTCCAACGAGTGCTTCAGAGCGTGAAGTTTAGGTGGAGGTAGGGATGGCAAATTGGTCCATCCAAATTGGATATCCATACATTCAATATAATTGGATTGAATAGGATAATATCTATTCAAAATCTGTTTGGATATGGATATGAATATTTTAAAAAATATCCAATTAAAAATTGGATGGGTATAGATATCCAATGGATATCCAAAATTCAATTAATATCTTATTTAAAATTAAAAAAAATTAAAATCGTAAAACTAAAATGAAAAAATAAAAACAAATTGTATTTTTTTTTATTACATAAGACTATTGCTCAGATTACAACTCATATTACAGGAGACTATAATTGATATTTACAAATCAGACGGTTACTGGGACCAACTGACATCAGTGCTAATGGAGCTCTGCCCAGATTCAAACCCTCATAAATATTCAAGGGATCTTTACCCCTCACTCATGGGTAAGAAACAGGACTGTCTTCACTTAAATTAATCGAGAAAAGAAATACCTCACTCATCAGTGCTAATGGACTGTCTGTTCGTTGTCTCCTGCGCAAGGTAAGTTTTGATTCTGGAACTTTTACTAATCTATAAAACTTTGAAGTAAGTTTCAATCCATTTTATATTTGTTAGGCATGGCACGAATGCTAAATTTTTACAGAAGGGTGATACGGACCCCAACTCAGTGAAAAAGATTTATCACCAACTAAATAGCGCTTCTTCCTTTTTTAATTGTCAAATTATTTTCGAGGATAATCAAAACTAGCTAGCTCGTTTGTAACCCTTCCTTTTACTCATACACAAGACACATCAATGGTTTTGCTGCAAAATTAGATGATGCTGTAGCAGCTGAGATAGCAAGTAAGAAACTGAAACAGGGCTCCTCTGTATACGTTCTTTGCTTTTTTGGGGTCTTTCTTGATGAGTAACTGGGCTGGGTTCTTTGTGTAATGGAAACATTGACACTGGTGGTCTTTATCCTTATATTATGACAAGGAAATCACTTGAAACTGATTTTCTCTGCTTTGAAAATATTATAATAATAAGTATAACAATATTTCAATGGGATTGTTCATTGCAACAGGTTCCTTAAATCCCTAGGCTTTTGATTATCCTCGCTCTATTTAAAAAAGGAAGGGTTACAAACGAGCTAGCTAGTTCTGGAAGTTTACTTTTAATTGTCAAATTATTTTCTTAGCACAATCTACTAAAAAAGGAAACAAAAGAAATAAAAAAGAAGTAACTTTTTAATAATTGCTCTGTAATATCTTTTTTCAGGTTAATTATGTCTGATTTTGATTCCGATCCTGTTGTTCAATTAAACCCTCAAGCCTCTAGTAATGTTAATGCTGAAAATCCACAAACTCATTCAATTAGTGGAGGTACAAAACGAGATTCGGAAGGACAACCTAGAAGCTCATTGAGACAAACATCTAGAGCTTGGGACCATTTCACAAGGAGAACAATTAATGGAGAAATGAAGGCAGTGTGTAATCATTGTGGCAAAGGTTTTGCTGGACAGCAATCTAGTGGAACTTCGCATTTGTTAAACCATATTGAGAGGTGTCCCAAACGGATACAAGAATCAGCTCCAGCTCCAGCTTCTAGCCCTAGTCAAGCATCTAAGGTCTACAAGAAAAAAGATGCTGAAACTTCAACAATTTCAGCATTTGATTCCACTGCATTTGATAAAGCACTTGCTAGACAGAAAATAGCAAGAATGATAATCATGCATGAGCTTCCTTTGAGATTTGTTGAGTATGAAGGGTTTAGAGATTTGATGAGTTTTGTTCAGCCTTTGCAAATCCAGCAGCACTGCACTACTCACATATAATTGAAGTGATTAAATTATTATGGGAAAATCATTGTTTATTAGGTCAGATCATTAAAGTTGGAACGTTTTTGTTACGAAATATGTGAGGGAAAGCTAATGATTGTCATTTCATGTAGGTGTGATTGGAAAAATAATGCGGCTTAAGTCGACTATTAACTATCAAATATCCATAAGGGTTAATTCAAATTTATTACCCGAGTAAATTGTATTCGTAAAATATTTTTTTAATTAATATAAATTTCAACTTATCCTTAAATATCATCCAAAAGATAAGGACAAATGAGGACACATTGATGAATTTTTTTTAATCTTCTTAACAATAATTTAAATTTATAGTAATTAGGGAGAGGATGAGCCTCTCAAAAAATTTGTGAAGGGAATATCACAAAGCAGTCTTGGATCTTGGGGCCTTCAATCTTTCACTAACATTAAGTGGATTGAAAGAGGGGGTGAAAATAGGAAGGTTGTGATATAATCTAAGGAATCCAATAATCAAATCGTATTCACTATTCAGCCACATATGATCAGGCAAAAAGAGATATTGAGTTTGAAGAGGAGAAGGTGGCAAGGATCAGGAGTGAACAATTGGAGGATTTGACGCGTAAGGAGGAGGCCCGGAAAGGAGGGGGCCTATCAAACGCAATGAAAAATAGTCAACGAGCAAAGGACCAGAAGCAAGGTATAAATGCGAGTTCTTACTTGAGACTCATGTCTTTACAAAATTAAAAAAATAGATTTTATAGTTTAAAAAATAAATATATTTTATAGAAATATTTTTAAACTATTTCTTTCTTGTGGACATTATAACTTTACTTGAAATAGCAACTGTTAAGCCATAGAGTTTGGTAGCACAAATTTTTTCAGAGGTCATTTGTAAAACTATCTTGAGCGTAGGAGGGTTTTCTTCGAAAAAAACATCTGGCGGCCCCTGACTGATTTTTGTGATCACAGGTGTAAGTGGTGTGAAAAGTACGTGGTCATAAAAATTTGTTCCATTGAAACAACTGCAAGAATTACCGCCCAGAAAAAGTAAACTCAAGTGTAGATGAGACAACCTGATCACTATAACGAGCTCGACCAGATTTCTGCAGCAACAATAGGTTGAAACTTCAAATCCAGATAAGAACAGTGAAGGTATTAATTTGTTGGATATGGGGATGACTTTTAATTCGTCTGTGTTATAAAATTATGATCGAAGCATTGGTTTCTCTACATGGATTCGATCAACAAATAAAACTTGTACTCATGTTGATGAAGTCACTAACATGTAATTAGTACGCTCACGTAAGAAGAAGAAAAGAAAGAAAGAAAGAATATCAGATGAAGTTCACAAAACTATCTCGAAATTGCAGGACGGTAGTAAGTGGTTGCAAGGCATAAATGTGAGTTCTTTACTATCAAACAATCAGGTCTCATTTAACCATTTAATAGAATTAGATGGTAGGTGTTAAATGGGAATTCTATTAAATAGGATGACAATCAGGTCAAGTAAAGAGATCTAATTGTCAAGGAGATTGGGTTGCAGCACAGTTGTAAGTGGTTGCAAGGCATAAATGTGAGTTCTTTACTTGAGATTCATTTCCTTACAAATTTTTTAAAATAAAAATTTATAGTTTAAAAAATAAATATATTTTATAGAAATATTTTTAAAATATAAAATTTACTTAAAACTTCTTTTCATTCAGAAAAAAAAGTGAAATAATGTATTTCGCAACTTGAGAAACCTTCGTAAAAAAAGCAGTTATCTCATGCTTGACAAGTCTAATTTCGATCGATGATTCCTGAACCACTGAAAAGCTATGACATCGGGCCAAATTTTATATGTTTTTGGGGTCTCCCAATTTATACGTTTGGCTGTGAAAAGTGGTGATACAATTGAAAGTGACGGTAACCACGTTTTCTGCTGGCCACCATTCAGCGTTTTAATCATAACTCACGTTCTCGAAATGCAATTGCAATGATTCTTGAACGACTGGATAGCTGACTTAATTTTCTAAAGCTCTTGTCTTGGCCATTTGTCCCAGATGGATCGTCTACAGCATCAAATATGAGCTGACAGTTGTCATGAAGACGAGGAACTTACATGTATTCATTCATTGCAAGCCACCTTTGCTTGCTATATATAGAGACCCTAGTTAGATGCTAAATAACTTGTCGTCACTTTTAATCTCTTTCCATCTTCCATTTGCATCATTTCCATATCTTGCAAGCTCTTAGCTACGGCTAGGAGAGAAGCCCTTAATCAATTTTTGCAGCTAAACTCTCTTGATCTTTTCTCTTTGTAGGGTTAGGATGAGTTTGTAGTTTAAGAAGGGTTTGGTGTGTGATGACTACTTTTACTAATATTACCATAAAAATAATTTAATATAACTTTCCCAAAGAGATTATTTAAGTACAGTTAATACTTAAATATGTACGTTTGGCATTATATAAACTATAATAAAAAAATTATAGGCTTAAGTCACACTAAATATACAGCCAAGAATAAAATATTGCCCTTAACTAAAAGAAGTTTTATCTTGTCCTTAACTAGAAGAAGTTTTATGGTAATAAATGGATGATAATGGGTTCTGTTTAGAATTTTCTTGTAAGTTAAGGTAGGGTGTCTATGGTGGTTTTGATTAAAGTAACATCTTCTTTATCAAAGGTAAATGCAAATTGTAGGGCTTCTATTTATGGCTGAGAATTGCAAAGAGCTCAAATGCTTGATTGCTAAAGTTGAGGTTGCTAATTGCTAATTCTTTGAACAATGAAAAAGCTCTTTAATTATAAGCTTCAAATGGAATCCTAATCCTATTTGTTTTAGGTACTAGAGGTACTAGTTTCCTAAAAGGTAGCTGAAATATTATTGTAATAAAGCATGCAATTGCTATCTCCTTCTTGTCGAATGGGGAGATATCTCTTTTCTCTCTGGATGAGGTCAACTTCTTTTATAACTGAATTGTCTTACTTGTCCGCTAAGTAATGTGACGTATGGGGAATAGTTTATATGTGAGACGAAATTAGAGTGTAATAAGTCTTGTAGAAGGATTTAAGAGCTTCGGCCAGAGTCTGCCGCCAAATTGAGTAATGCTGCTATTTAATTGCGGGCCTGCACATTTAATGGGCTGCTGAATTACTTGCTATCCTTCTGGAATTGTTGGTTCTGCACTAACTTATTCTACAAGCCATCCATTTATATACTAAGGTCCCTCAAGCTACATGACCAAGGATTTAACGTAAATTAGGCTCAAACTGACTCGTACAAATCTTTCCATGTATTCCGAGCACAACCCACAACGGATATCTTAGTAAGTGGCTTCAAACCTCCGGAAAATTCAAATCTTGTGGTTTGGACTTTTGGGATTAGTGTCAACTTTTTGGTGAAACCCTTACTGACTCTTATCTAGATCCTTTTGATAAGATTTTCGATTTGAGTCTAAACTTTCTTAATCAAAATTACCAAACGATTAATAACATGATCATTTTGACTGTTTTAAAAGCCATTATCCAGGCACAAATGCTTAACACTAAAATCACTTATATTAACCCCACTTCTAACAAGAAAGAAGAAAACTCGAGAAAGAATTCACAAAGAAAAGTAAACCGTAAAACAATATACTATTCCCAGCATCTTCTATTGCTTTTCATTTTATCCATGAAACATGACTAATCTTGATCTGCGCGAAGAGAACTCCCATTAAAAATTATATGACGGGGGAAAAATCGAAGTTCCCCAATAGAAATATAGAATACATGTCAGAAAACAAAATAGTGGCAAGTGTTTTCTTTCAAAAGGAAAAAGAGCACCCACATGTCCAAACAATAGAATCCCATTTCTCACCTCCTAACGGAGTTTCATTCTTGAACACCTTGTTTCCTCTTCCACTATAACCGCCCAGGCAGTTCTCCATATTGTACAACAGCATTCGTGTTGTGTGAAAGTAATACAACATTAGACATCTTCGTTTGACACAATCTTCGAAAGTATGGAATATATGGTAAATTTGCAACAGTTGCAGTGATTTACGATGGTTAAAACTCATCCTGATTGGGATCTTTCCCACATTTTGGCTCTGGCAAAAAGTACGCCAGCCAGCAAACCTGTAGATTGCAATTCATTGAGATAATCCTATTGAAAGAAACTCATGCTAGCAGTTGGGGAGGATTTTGCAAGGAACTGTAAAACACATCTTTAATCCAAGCCATTCAAAAGAGCGAGCTTACCAAAGAAGATGCTAGCTGAATTTTCTAAACTGGTAGGGACTTTGAAAAGAAGGATGCCAACAACCGAAAGAGGGATCTTATTCAGCGATCCCACCAGGCTGCAGTTTGCAAATCAGTGATGAGAAAATATAATCTAAATCGGTCAATAGAATATTAACACTTTAAAGCAAAGCACCATAACCCCAACTATTGAAAAACTATTATAACATGAAAATTAGACCAAATGAGGGAATTTTTCACATTGGAACTCAATCAGGTGCTCCGGTATTAAAATCTGAACCCAAACTGGAGAACAGCAGTCAAAACCAGAAAAATAACACTTCAGCATCTAGTCAGCTGCAAATCCTCCCTATTATGTTAACCGAACAATTGACATCAATCTGAAGACAAAAACCAGCTATTCGAATCTTATTTTCAGGCTAGTTGGCTAGTTAATATATTATTCGATACGCCAATGACGTGTTTTCAGGCTCTGCACAAAGCCTCTAAAACCACCTTAGTTCAATCTGCACTAGTTAACCTTAGTTGAGTGTTGGGGGAAAAGAAAAACTGGAATGATCTGCTATGATAGTTTTATGTGCTAGGATTGGTCATGTCTCAATACAATTGACCCATATTGCAGCAAAAAAATCATCATATTGGCCAAGGAAAGTTTTGCCATCTTACCTGTATGTGGTAGCCCCAGTTTGATGAAGAAACCACATGGAAGTGAAACTGATCGCCAGACCAAGAAATCCACTTAATGTCATAACTAACCAGAAGCTAGGCAACCTCAAAAGTGGTCTGCAGACAAGTATATTTCAAAGAGTTCAGTTATCATGAAAGATTTGGTTATTGTGCATCAAACATAAGGTTTAAAATTACAAAGAAATAACAAGCCAGACTCAAGTTATTATAGAGTTATGGTTAAGCTCATCAGATGTAAGAGTACAAAGAAAAGAATAAGCCATATACACAAATAGAAGAAACCAAAAAAGGATAGTATAGTATGAAACATGCAACAGCTACTTTCAAAGCATCCACACAAGCAAGGAACATGCTAGCTCTTGGAATCGTGTCTACAAGGTTATACAAAAAAACTAAGTGGGTTGGGCTGAAAAACATAATTGACCTCAGCTTTATTGTCAAATAACCAAAAAGGAAATGGAAAAGGCCAAAAAGAAAAGGGAAAAAATAACTCACGTTCTAGAAAGATAATCCACCTCGTTGAAAAGAATAACAAGAAGAACACCCAAAGGCAAGGAAAGGCTGTTATTTAGCAAGACCATTGAAAACTCATTCAAGTTTCCAGACTTGGTGACTTGTTTGGCTGTATCCATGACCCTACGCAAAGTCAGCTGCACCAATAAAATTAAACAAATAGTCAACTAACTAATTTCATACTTAAATTGCAATAAAACAAGTTAAAAGGGGATCTGAGAAAACCAGTATTCAGATACTACGATCATGAAAGATGAATAAATTATTTACAAAAGATAACAAGATGCAAACAGAACACCTAGGTTTACCTGTATGCAAATCATTAAATTTGAAAATAGACCCAATCCAAAATCATGTCTTTTAGCCTCTGACTGAGAAAAAAAAAAAAAAAAACTTGACTGGTAAAAACTAGTCAAGAGAAAATAGAATCTGATACCATCTTTTACTTATAATTATTAGATTTTCTGAAATCCAAAAATACCAAACATCCCAAAAAGGTGAAAATTTGCATGTCAGAAAGAATTTGGGAAAAAGTTTTTCAAAAAATAAAAATTTATTTTTCAACTTCTACAAAGGAAACCAAAAACAATGTGTTAATATTTTTGGCATTTCTCAAAGCCCCTTTTCCATTTTTACCAAAGAAATCATACTCTTTTCCACTTACAAATGGCAAACTAGAAAATATTTTCCATTTTGGATCTTGAAAATGCCAAATTTACCAAAGAAATCATACTCTTTTCCATTTACAAATGCCAAAGCAGATCATACTCTTTTCCATTTACAAATGCCAAACCAGAAAGTCTTTTGCCATTTTGCTTCTTGAAAATGCTAAATTTAAAGAACCATTTTCATTTCTAAAAAGAGTTTTAAAAAATACCAATTGGAAAATGTAGCAAATGCACCCCTAATCTCTTGATATTGTTCCATGAAGATGCTTAAATTGGCCATAATCACTGTAAAATGTAATTTGGTAAAAGCAAAAAAAAGTCATGCATTTACCATATACAAAATATGTATTTGTCAATTTTCTTATATCGACATTCATGAATTTTCTTATATCGACATTCGTGATGTATTCTGAAAATTTTACGGTGCTCTTCGACCATCTTGTGCAAGCAACCATTTCTTTCTACACAGGAAGTTCATGATGGAATCACCCCAAAAAGTTTTGCAATCAACACAACAATTTTCTCATTTTATACTTCAACTGACAAAAAGTCTGCTACCTGTTCTTTTTTTTGGGTGTGGGGGGGGGGGGGGGGGGGGGGGGGCAGTATTTGTTCGGTTGAAAACACATAATTCCCTTATTCTGACAGTCTTCATGTAATTTCCTGCTCCTTACTGCTAGATGAAAGCATAATTAAAGGCATGTCTTGACTATAATATTGATATCAATATTATAAACTGACACCAACTATGATGCATGTGCCCCCTCCAATCCCCAGGATGTTGCTAAGGCAGTTCTCCAATCTCCATGGGTAGGAAATATAAACTAGCAGACTAATAATAATAACAACACATATTACATACGATTATGCTTCCATATATTGGTCAAAACAATGTCAAAGTATCTACAGAAAAAAAAGGAAAGTATGATAGAATGAAATTATAAATTGCAGAAGAGAAAATAATAACCTCCAAACCATATGCTTACAGAATATGATGCAGTTAGGAAACAATTTATAATCTGCCATGCATAGCCAACAGCATGAAAAGATAGATCAGTAATCCCTCCAGATATTGCTGAGATAATCTGCACCAGTCAATGGCAGGAAATCTTTCATTTGGAAAGTCAATGACTTTTGACTGAATTTGTTTGTCATATACGCTAAAAGAGTGAATATAAATCACTATGATAAGATGTTTTTGAAGTACAAGAAAAAATTGAAGGAAAGAAATAAGAATACAAGATCTTGCTTTGCCAAAAAAGAATCTCTCAACTGAAAGAATGATAACATTGATTTCATTAAGTTGTTTTTGATCCTGATTTGGCACCTCAAAAAATAATTACAAAAAAAATCTCCAATATCATAGCTATTGAACATACCATTAGGAAAAGAGCAGCCCAGACTCTGTTGTCATGATGCTTGTTGAACAAATACATTTCACCAACAGCAGTTATTACATTGGTAACATTCTTCAGCACTGTGACCATAGCTACATTTATATATTTTAGACTGCAGATAAATTTAAACATAATTTAGTTAAAAGATGATGAATCATGACCCGTAACACAGGAATTAAATGAAGTTGCAACAATTATTAATCTTGTGAGTCCATCTATTGATTGTCCATAATACACCTTAATGACATGACAAATGGGTAACACAAGAAGCACAAGGAAAATCCACAAGTATGTTCACTACTTGAGCGCAAAAAACACAGAAAAAGGCATTTGTTGATTGGTAGATCTCTTTACATTTTATTGGTATCTGTAGAACCAAGAACATGCTTTGACGAGATTTGGGGGTGGGAAAAAAAAAAAAGGTCAGGCTATCTCCAACGACATTAAAAGACTAGGACGGAAGATGGCTCCAAGACTTGACATCTTTTGAACGCTTACATATAGTTATGGTAAAAGCTCCCTGAAAATTTAAATATATATTTTTTTTAATTTCCAGTTTTCCTTTTGTGACTAAATGTATCAGAATGACAACTAGAATCCTAAACCTATCTTACCCAAGGGCAGACCAGCCACCATGTTAAGTAACATGTGAACCCAAAATCCAAAGCTCACGAGTAAAAACTCAACAATAGAAGCTCTAGTACCCTGAAAAAGAAAACCATCACGCATGATAATCTTAAAACTTTGGGAGAGAAATTGAGGACTGTTGCAATACTGAAAACCATAGGACCTAAGTTGAACTTGATTATGTATTTTCTCTGGAGTTCTGATTAGAATAATAGTTTAAAACAGGTGGGAATCCACATGAGAACCAATAGTTTTTATGAACAAGATTTCATTGAAAAGATAGGAATACAAGAATTGGGCTTTTTTACATAAAGTGCCAAATGTAAAGACTCAAAGATGGACCTTTTCACTTCATAGCTAAAGGCCTCCACCATAGCATCTAGTACCCAAAGGTGATATTAACTCAAGTGCTCCATTAAATGGGCAAACAAAAAGAATACCTCTTGAGTTTTAAAAAAATCACAAAAATCAGCATAAGAGCAAATCTGGCTGAGCTCAAAATACTAAACTAAATTTCACTAGTCCTAAAGTTAAGTCTACGTCTCTGAATCTTACACATCAAGTCTCAAAAGATGCCTCAATTAACCATTACTGGTTAGCTTCTAATACACCATTTCACAGGCAGAAGATATCAAGTTGGCAGAACAAAGTCAGTCGAGAAGCTACTTGATAAAAACTTCAAACCAAACATTAAACTCGCAACATTATCTTCATATGAAACCAACATTAGGATAAATATTAATGGGAATTAAATTCATACCTAAACATGCTTGTAATAAGCATCCCAACAAATATAACATTTACGGGCAACCAGACCTTTATCAGCCTCCAGGTTAGTGGTTCTGTTGATATTACCCCAAGAAAACTCAGTATGGTCACTGTAATCACTGAGATAAAATTCTGCATCCACAACAGAGTCATAAGCTTGTTAGATTTCAAAAACTGTTTCTAAGTATTTAATTAAATGTATGAAATAAAATTCCCAACAAAAATTACTGCCAGTGTAAAATCAAAAACCTCTACTCTAATTTAATTAGGATATTACCTGGTAGACCATTAAAGATATCCCAGCATCAAAATTATAGCCGGAAAGTACAAACTTGTTAACCAATATCATACTGCAGGAGGAAATGCAATAAGCACAGCCAGACAACAAGGCCTGATTGGGGAATTTAACTGCCCTGCTACCACGTACTATTCTATCTCTACCTTTTTCCAGCCTACCACCTTCAAGATCAATTTCATCATTTTCAAGGGCCTTTATGGCAGACAATGACCTGTATGAGATATATACATGAGACATAAATGACTAGTAAATACTGAGAAGCTTCACTGTTATTAGGGTCTCCACAGATGAGAGAAAGGGAGGAACAATGCATGTAACAAACAAATATGTACTAGCTCAAATTGAACATAAATCAATAAATGCATCAAAGAAATGAAGAAAAAAGAACCAGAGTTAACAAGAGTAGATTCAGTTTAACAAGAGTAGATTCAGTGATTGAAAGAAATTGCTCTTAACTTCAGATTTGACGCTCATGCTTAACTCAATCATTATACAGATAAACATTAAAATATAAAGAAAGCCTAAGAAACACCAATAAACCTTGCTTAAATCTAATGTCAGATTCGATTGAAAGATGAAAAATGATATTTAGCACTAGAACAGACTCCTACAAATCAGAATCAACTTTAACAATTGGTCATATTGATCAATTGAAGTACAAATCAACCAAAGAAAGTTCTCATTTGAACTGACAATCACCAACTTTCAATACAAGTTTGGACCTTTCAAGGACACCCAACCCACTTGCAATACATTACTCCAAATCTCGGCTATTAACATAGTACACTTTCCATTCTCATATCAAAACTGGTTTTCTTCCTAGCTTCATTTGCACATGACTTACTGATTAGATGCAATATCACACAAAGCCCTGAATTTTTCCTAAAATGAGTGTTGATAGTTATTTGATGGCTGCTAATAGTAGCAAACATTACTTGTTCCAAAAACCCTTTCTCAAATACAAGGTAAGATAGAATCTTATGAGAATCTATTGAATAGAAAGAACAAAAACAATAAAAAACATGTGCCAAATGTGTTTAGAAGCAGCATTAAGTATCGCAGCCAACACCATAATGAAATAGTACTTCTCAGTGAAGTATACCTGCTAACTACATCTCTTCTCACTGGACTAGAGGACTGCTCTACGACTCCATTCGACTCATGAAATTTGTGGCCTCTTTCTCCATTCCACCTAACTTTACTCACATCTTCTGCATGATTTCTTTCGAAGGCCAGATCAGGGGAATCAAATGGCGCACCTGCCGACAGTGCCCTTCACCAGAAAAAGTAATTATAATCATCAATTTCATGTCCAAGATTAGAAACAATAAATTACAAAACTATTATCAGCAATGGAAGTCTCAACTATCATAAGTACAAAAAAATGGTTTTAAGCAAACAAGTTCAAGAACACCCAAAGGAAAAAATCCTAGACACCCCCTCAAATATATAGGCTGCTAAGAGCCCCCCAAAAGGGCAGCACAGTTGGTTGAAAGCTTGGGATCTAAAGCTTGGCCGCATCAAGGTCTCAAGTTTGATCCTCCTGGTGAGCTTTGAAATTCCACCCTTTGTTGTCTCCTGGGTCATGGGTTTGGGGGCGCCTCATTGAACCCCAAGTTTAGGGCCTGGCCATGGCGGACCCATGATCCAAGTCGATGCAGGAGTTTGGGTTATCAAAGAAAAAGAAAAATACATTGGCTGCTAAGCAATTACGATAAAAGAATAAAAGGAAAGTCTGCTGTCAAAGACTCTGGGTCACAACTTCAGAACTACAAGCCCCTAACTGCCCTAAAAATTAACAAAGACCAACAGATGTTGCTTCTAAGATCTGATCATGCAATCATGAATTGACATCCTGACTCAAGTTATCTCCAGAAACTCCAATCACGGAACTTTTTGCAGATACAAATTCTACTCCAAGATTGCGCCTAACAAATAAATCTCTAAAACAGTAATTTAACCCGAAGAAAAAAAAAAGACATTATACAAACTAGGCGCATCCTTGTTATCATGGTTCCACAAATCTACAAATTGCTTCCAATTTTATGACAATAAAAAATTGATCATCAGCTGCATTCATAAATAGTTGAATAATTATCAAGTGGCCTAAAAAGCAAAAAAATAAATACCATCATAACTCCAACTCAAATTAACTGACTCTCTGATTGACCTTTTAGTGTCCAATCCAGCAATGCACACAGCATCAATTTAAGAAATAGACTAAAAAAGTACCCTAAATTACATGTAAAGTTGTAAACTATTCAACCAAAAATAGAAAGATGCAAAAAGCAAATAAAGTTTCAAAAACTAAATTCATATACATACATACTAAAGTACCAAACTTTCTGAACAGGATCATTAATGAAAATCAGTAGCTAAATTCGAAAACAAGTAATTAAAATAAAGAGATTACCTTGAACCCATTAGAGCTAAAAGCTCAAACAGATGCAAATAGCAGCTTTTCGATCACCAAGAACTCATCAAAAGTTCACAAAAGTAATGATAAAAAAAATCGGGGAAATCAAGGGCTGGATTAAACAAACAAAAAATTGAAAGCTACCCTTTTGAGATTTGAGCAGGAAAAAAACAGATATGCAAAAAATAAAATCAAAAATCGAAAGGGGTTTTGGAACTCTCTCTCCTTGCAAAATACATAGAGAGAGAGTGTGTGTTTGATTATGAAGTGAAAGAATAAAGTGAGATTGAAACGAGGCGTTTTGATTACTCAGGATAGATATTCAACTGAAGAAAGTGAAAAACAAGAAGTTTTGCTTTGTTTGGTTTGTCTGAGATTTTGAGAATCGTGGGTGGAAGTTTTCTCGGAGTTTGATTTGTCATTGGTAACGACACTGAGGCATACGTTAAAGACAATTTGGGGTAAAATATTCCTTCAACCTATGTAGTCTGAAATAATTACCCATTGATCCCTTATATTTTAAAAAGTATCTAAAACGCCACTATAGTGAATTAGTTATTCATCCCCCCAAAAGTCATTTTTAAACGATGTTCGCGTCATAATACTCTAATTAATTTAACTTTTATGTATTCAAACTTTAATAAGTTGTCGTCACATATAACTAAACCTTTTTAAAAAGAACAAAATAAAATATAACTCTTTTAGATAAGATATTGTGTTAATTTTTAAAATAATTAATATTGTCATAAATGAGTTCACATTAAATTGATTAGTTAACTCAACATAATTATTAAATTGGTGGAACAAATTCAACGTATTATAATATGAAAAGATTAATTTTTGTATTGTGCTGATGTCAAATTGACCAGTGGTGTCATAAATCGTTATTAATATTAGGCTTGTAATTGTGATTTTGTCAAAATTAATAGGGACTCGTATAAAGAAAATGCACACTATGTTTGTGATTTTGTCAAAATTCAGGGACTCCAATCGTTATTTCCCCTGTGTATTTGACTGAAACTGATTATTATATCACATCTAATTTTATGTAAATTTGACATCATACGTAATAAATAATTAATGACCGGAGCGAATATATAAGGTTAGGGGTTTTGAACAGCAAATATTAATTCAGACATAAATTTATTAGGATAATTACCATAATCTAAGCTTATATTATTATTCAATTACATCATACCACCCTTGCACAAAACTCCCCCACCTCCTCCAAAATCACATTTTAACCTAAAACAATCTGAAAAATCAGCACCAACACCCCACCACCTCCAAGAGATTAAAAATAATCTCAAAAAGGAAATATATCAATAGACGGTTTTAGTTCAAGAGTTGACAAGTTGCGACTACGGATGGCAATCCCTACTTCGTTCCCCACCCCATTAAAATTTTTTACATCCATCCCCACCCTATTTCCTAATAAATTTAGTAGGGTGGGGGATGGGGAATCCCCACATGGGGAATGATTTCCCCATCCCCACTCTATTCCCCATTACCTATTTTATAACATGTATAAATACATGATTTCAGTAAATTAAAAATTAGATACTTAAAATAAAATCATCACCATATTATAAAGTATTTAAATTATTTTAAAAAATCTCTAAAAATTTAAAATGATATCTTAAAATGATATTAAAAATGAAAAATATTTCAAACAACAACACCTTAAAAGAGAAAAGAAAACATAACAATATTTTAGAGTTAAAAAATAATTATATTGTAGGGTTTTCTTTTATTCATATCTTGTTTATATTACATAAAAATTAAAAAAATTATTAATTAACATTATAGTTGATAAAATAAAAATTATTAAATAAGAATTAAAAATATATTTATATATAATAGGAATTAGGGTGGGGGTGGGGGTGGGGGTGGAGTAGGGATTATAAAATCAAATCTCACCTTATTAAGAATTTAGGGATTATTTTCTCCCACTCCCCATCATATTCCCAAAAATTATTCAAAATTTTTTTATTTTGGATGGAGCTCTACGAGACTCTAAATTCGTGGAGGATTTTGTAATCCCTAGTTGCGCCTGTGAACTTTCAACAAACACCTTCACATTCTCATATAGAGGCGACAATATAGGGATCATTTCATCTAAGTCCTTGGCTCAAAATACAGACAATTCCCAAATAATTTAAAAACCATCATGTAGGTCCTAAAAATGATTATTCTAGTTTGATTTCATTAGTTTTTGACCAGTCTTGAACGTCAGTCCCCAGCTGATCAAATATTTGAGACTTAAGTAATGAGTTTAAAACTTTTGAAATTTTATTTATATTTAAATCACACATGTATTGGTCAGTTTAATTGATAAAGATTTAAAATTCAAATACTATTAACACAGATTGAGAAGACTTGGTTTTTAGATTCATGATCAATGTGATCGTTTCAAAAATATTTATCACTTATTTGTATTAATGCGGGACTTTATTGCATTGAGTCATGCTTTTACCAATTTCAAAATAAAGTATAGGTCACTTTCCATCAATGGTTGGCCTTTCAAGCCTTTAAACAGGCAGCAATTTAGAATACAACATCTTTGACAAATAACTTCTATTTTTAGCAGAGAATCCACCATGCAAAGTCAGACGAAAAAAATTAGAAATTTAGGCCACTAATAACTAAAGTTAGATGCACATCCATTGCAACAGCCGAACAGCGTTGTGGGCGGATAATGACCATGCTTTATATGCAAATCAACCTCAATGGCAATAGAAAAGTACATGATTTGAGTTGTGTGTTGCATGTGCTTCAAATGAACATGCTTTTTTTTTTAAACCAAATTTGTGGAAGCAAGCAACGGGTTTTTTTTTTTTTTATTTAAATATGCCCATTTACATTTAAATGTTAAATTTATATGCCATTACATACATATGCCTCAAGAAGAAGGAAAAGTCAAAAATACTCTTAGAAAAACCATCTATACACATTTTCTCACTTTACCATTTCAAACACTTTCTCACAACTCACAATTCTTCCTCTTTCACGGTTTTTTCCCCTCTCTCCATTTCATTTCTTATGTCCAATATAAAGATTTTTACTAAACATAAACACTTCGAAAAACTTAAAAGTAGGTGCATTATCAAGTGGTGGATAAGGTCTATTTGAAATTTAAACATTTTATATGCTTAGGGTTTGATTTGATTTTATTACAAGTATATTTGCTAATGATTTATGAGTTTGTAATAGTAGATTATTCTTTTTAGTGCTTGCACACACACACACAATTGCATAAAATGTAGGGATAATATTCAATTTAAGTTTTGGGCGATTGAAAAATGATTTCAAGAAGAAGTCTAGTACAAAGTTGGATAAATCGAGTATGAATCGAGTAAGTTTATTGAATAAGTAGAGCATTAATTTTAGATCTTTTGAAGATGTGGAGTAGGAGCCTATGCGGGTACTTGAGGAGTGCCTCCTTGTTTCAAATGTATATGCTAGTGTCTCAACTCTTTGCATTTATTTCTGTATTGCCATTACTTTATGCTTTATTTATTTCCTTAATGTTGTTTAAACATGTACTAATTTCAAAATTATTTGTCTATACAAGGTTTGATGGAGTATCATATATGGTACGTTGTCTTTAAGACGTCTTAGAGTTTTTGGGTCATGGCTTGAGTGCTGAGAGCAAGTGATAGGCTATCCTGAGTCATTATATAAGGATTTTCCAAACTGAAATTGTATAATAATGACTTTGGTAGTTGTTATGAGATGGCATTGTATTTAATGTTTGTTGCATAATTTATGGTTGTTGCAAATACTATTATTTTAATGGTTATTGTATATCTTTGTAGATAATTACTTACTAATCCAAACAAAGTGGAGAATTACTCAACTTCCATGAAAAAGTTGAGAAGTTTTGAGGAGACTTAATTGATTGTGGTTCAATTGAAGTTAGGTATACTTAACTTGTTACCAAAATTCCATGAAAGAAGTTCAAAATTTTTCAAAGGACTTAACTGGTTGTGGTTCAATTGAGGTCGAGTATACTCAATATTTCATCCGACTTCCATTAAAGAAATCAAGAATTTTTCATGAAACTTAAATGGTCATGGTTCAACTAAAATCGAGTATAATCAATTCATTACCCAACCTCATTAAAGGAGTCGAGAATTTTTCAGCAAACTTAATTGGTCATGGTTCAATTGAGGCCAAGTACACTTAACTTGTTATCCAACTTGATTAAAGAAATCGAGAATTTTTTCAAGACTTAATCATCATGGTTCAATTAAGGTCGAATATAATTGGCTCTTACTGATTTACATGAAAGAAGTGGCGAATTATTTAGAGAATTTAAACGGTTGTGGTTCAATTGAAGTAGAGTATACTCAGACTCGTTACTTCACTTAATTGAGGATATTTTCATACTTTCCCTATTTTTTTAAATATATGTGTGTAAAATTAAAGAGTGAAATAATTTAAGGCATATGTTGGGTATCTTGGGGGGAAAAAGGCATATCTTACGCAATTCCCCCGAGTGCAACTCAGTTGTCACAAATTTAGTTTAAGTTGCAGAGCATTTTCTTTTGAACAAAGATAGAATGATGAAGAAAGACAAAAAAGGAAATGATCTCCTTAAGAATTGATCCTCTGAATATAAGAGGATTGTCGATTTTTAATGAAATTTAATATGCTCACTCCATCGGCTTGCATAACAATCTTTCCATCTTCCATGTAAAAAGCACCATCTGCATACTCGAGTTCTTCTAACCGATGGGTAACCCACAAGGCTGTAACTTCTCCAGAATCACCCAACGAATTTTTTACGGCTTCAATCACCCCAAACTGGTATAAGATAATGAAAACAAATCTTGCTTCAGATATTGGCAACAAAATCTAGAATCAACAGGTTGCTATATATAATGTATATGTGCAAGCATTAAAAACTAATATTAATGAAATGGTTATTAATCAACGAGGAATTTGAACAATTGTTAACTGTACTTCATCATGTTCTATCCTTGCCTACAAACTTGACGTCATTAAGCATTATCTACACTGAATTTCAGGTCTATCATTTAAATTACCTGATCTCTTTCATCCAGAAATGTTGTGAGCTCATCCAGTAGCAACACCTTACATGCTTCAGCTAAAGCACCAGCAATTGCAACCCTTTGTTTCTGACCGCCACTGAGAGTTTGAACTGGTCTCTGATAAATGCCTCGGAAGATAAACCCATCATATATGTGTAAGAATTTCAGCCAATGCCTCAATTATCTAAAGTACGTAGTCTACCTGCAAGTAGTTAGACATGCCAACAGCATCCAATGCTTTTGCCACCTTGGATCTGACTTCATCATGAGTCAGATTCAGATTACCTAGGCCAAATGCCACATCAGCTTCTACCGTAGGCATCACTACCTGAAACACGACAGGTGATGCCACTGTAAATTTGCCCAATTAGTGCATATTCAAATTTAGTTAAAAGAATAGTCAATGAACTGGTTGATCAATTATCTATCTTCATTAAAATCATCAGACGGATCAAATTTCAAGTGCTGCTATTTTCTAGTCACAGAAAATGGGGGTAAAAGGAAAAAGATAAGAATATCAATATTCTTTTTATTTTAGAGATATTGCCATGACTGATCACAACCAGAAATATTATAAAAGCAGAAGTAATGAAGTATAATATTAAAAAAATTCCTGAAATCACACTTGGTTTAGAAGGCCAGGAAAAATGACCTCCTATCCCTTAATCCACTCTATAAATTGAATCCTCACCACTCCTTATGCCACTAAGTAGTACACGAACTCTTTACCAATCATGTTCAAATCAGCCAACAATCAAAGACAAATTCCGCTAGGGTTTTCTCTAAGAAAAGTGGCAGCAACTCAGAAACAATGATACCTCAGCACCAAGGTGGAGCTCATCAGTGTTTTGCAATTATTTTATTTGCTAGTTTGGGGACATAGTTGACAACCGAAATCAAAGGCTCACCCTCCTGAATACCATTGACTCATTATAGACAAAAGCTTCATTGCAATAATTATGCAACCTCCAGTTAGACTAGCATGAATTCAGGGAGAAAATCAGAACCTATATCATGAAATAACTACATAAAAGTTCACCAATTATTTTCTAACTGTCTGGAACTATGGCAACCATAAGACACTTGTAGATAAAATGTAAGAAAAGGGAATGAATAGATTCTCCTAGCTTGTGACATCTGGTTTGCAAGAAAGAACATCATGAGAAAGACATGAATAATTTATAATACTGTCCTCTGGCTCCACCAAAATTTTCTGCCAAATGACTGGTATTTAATAAAAAAAATCTAGAAAATAAAATGGGCACCAATTTCCTGCAAAATGTAGGTATTAATTATAATTATCTAAAACATGAAAAAGAATGAGAAGCCAACCTGATGGTCAGGATTTTGGAAAACAAAACTCTTAGGCCTTTTGACATACACATGCCCATATGTTGGTTTCAAAAGACCTGCCAAGACCTGCACACTCCAAAGTTAAAAAACCAGCAAAACCATCATTATTCATTTGCTCGATTTTACGCTACACAAGATTATACCAAAAACACATGACGTAGAACACACGTCACAATCACTATACCAGTTATTAGTCATATGCTTGGGAGTGATTTTTAAACCATTAAGAAGAATTTTAAATATCAAAAATAAGTTTTCATTTTGCAGTAAAAATAATTCCTAGGGCATTTCTCAAGTACTTGTCCAAGCAAACTTTTTTTTATCTTGAAGAAATGCATTTCAAGTTATGCTTAGCAAAGCACTTTATAAGTGTTTTTACAAAGTTCTTTTAGAAGAAGTGCTTTTACCATCAGTGTTTTACTCCAAAGCTCAAAAGCAAGATCATAAACTCAATCCAACAATTATCAGATGTTACAAGAGCAGGAAGCAAATATGCCTAAAAGTATGCCTTCGAAAGCTCAAGCAAGAAAAAAGCACAACGAAACTTGACGTACCTTCAAAAGGGTAGATTTACCACAGCCATTAGGGCCAAGAAGCATCCACAGCTGCCCCGAAGGAACCGAAAATGAGCAGTCCCTAAGAATTGGCACCAATTTGCGTTGCTTTTTAGTGATTGAATAGTTCAGATTGCTACATTCAATTGCAACACCACTCTCAATGCCATCAATCCTGCACATACCAAAAAAACAGAAATTTACGAACAGTCGCAGGAAAAAAAAATCAAAATAGCCCACAAAAGCACACAAGGTGTTTGATAAATTGCCTAGCTGAAACGAAAATTATATTGAAAATTTTCTTTCGAATTGAACCTAGAAGGATGGATGGAGTGACGCGGAGAGAGAAGATGAGGTGTAACTGTAAAGGAGCGAACGAGCCTCATCACTTGTAAATTAATCAAAGCAATTACACTTCAACTGCTCAAAACTCGTTTGCCTCTGCCAATTGAATTTGAATAATTTTGGCCAACTTGAACTTGCCTTCGGTCTGCTTTATGTTATTTTTATGTTGTATTTCGTTTTACTATTTTTTTAAAAATTATTATATAATATAAATATCTTACTCTTATAGACTTAAAATAATTACCTGAGATTAAAACAAATTTTTTTAATACAAAGTGTGAATAAATTTTAGGATAATAACACTAATTATTTTAACTATTTGAATTTGTTTCTAAAATTTTATTACCTCATTACCGTTTGAAAGTTACCTTACTTTATTTTTTATATCAAAATATAAACTAAAAATCAAAGAGTAGATATGATATTTTAATATAAAATTCACTAGTTTTAAGTTTGATAAGTATGGAATAAAAAAAAATTCTAAGAGAAATTGAACTGCCATTTTTTTCTAAAATTTAATTTGACCAAAATACGTCTTTAAAAAATATAAAAGTTGACTAAAATCTCAAAATAAAAATAATTTAATTTTTTTGGAAGGTATCGCTTTTTTTTTGTTTTTTGGTTAGAGTAATGTGACATTTCGATAAATATTATGTATCTATTCTGAATATATTTTATGAAGTTTTTTGAAACAAAAAATTGAACAAAATAAATGAACCAAAATTTCTAAAAGAAAGTTGAAAAAATATTAAGTACATAAAAATAGAAAATAAAATGATTTACCGGGAACCAACGGATTTTTGTCTTTGAAACCTGGCCGTTGAGAATAAAAAGTAAAAAAAGAAAATGTACAATCATCTCTTATCTCTAAAGAGCCAGTCTTTCTTCTACATTCAACTGAGCTCTCTTCATCATCATCATCATCTTCTTCTTCTCTTCCATGGCGTTGTCTGCAACATTCTCACAGAGCTCATTCTCCTGCTTCTCTTCATTCACTCAATCCTCAACTAAAAAACCTCTTCGCTTTTCATCCATTAGACCCGTAAAAGCTGCTGCTGAAGCTGACAAAGAAAAGCCAAAGCAGACCAAAACTCAAGACTCCAATTCTGCTTCTGCTACTAGTAGTGTTCAGCCTGCAACTGCAGCTCCTAAGCGTCCCAATAAGCCGGTGTATTCCAGTGAGCTTCTTGAATTTTCTGGGAAAATTTTGATCAAATTTAAGGAAACTAAAACGGGTGCGTTTTAAATTGTTGTTTGGTGTTGGTTTTTGATTTGGGCAGTGAAGAAAGGTCAAATTGTGAGAGTTGACAAAGAGAAGTATCTCAATAGTATCAATGTAAGTGCATTTCACTATTTCAGTTTCTCTTGGAACAAAATTAAGATTTTTTGTTAGTTTATGGCAGCTAGATAGCTTAAATTAAGAAAAGTTAGAACTGTTTTGTTTTCATTTCAGTATCTATCAGTTGGGCATCCACCTTACTACAAGGGCTTGGATTACATCTATGAAGATCGTGGTGAGGTATATTTTATTACATTATTTAGCAAAAAACATCAAATGGTGGTCTGAAATTGCTTCATTTGAGCAATTTTGCTTTTCTGACATTCCTTTTTGTTGCTCTTTCAGGTTCTGGATTTACGAATTTTTGAGACGGGAGAGCATGCACTTGTAAGCAACTTATCATGGTCCATGTCTTCGCCTTTCAAATTTCCATTGATAGCTGAACTGCATTGTCATCGAACCTCTGTGGAATTGGCAATGCCATTGAACTCATAATGAATCGATGCTTCCATATATCATCCAAATTTAGAACAAATCATGGCCTAGCTAGAAGAAATAGAATTAGGAACATGAACATCTAGTACTTTTATTCTAGCTGACAACAATTTGTTTCATTACAGGTTGCGTGGGTCGGCATACCTACCGCACCAGCTTGGCTACCAACGGACATGCTTATCAAGGTAATGCTAATAGCATAATGCTATATTCACTTTCTATAATGCGACAGTTGGATAACATAAACTAAGCTGACATGAGAGTTAGGTTGATGACACAGTCTGCTTGTTACTTGTGCATCAAGTTTGAGCTCATCCAAGATCAATGATGAACTCGTGCGTTAGCCTATTCCACCTTTGGTGGACTTTGATTTTATATACCAGTTAGTCATGTGTTATGTGGTGTTTCATCAAGTGCTGACGTTTTGTGCTTGTTTGCAGTCAGATAAGCTTGATTATGAGAGATTATGAACTCGACTCCAACAGCAGAACTACATTATTTTTGTGATGGATTCCATTGCTTTCTCAATGTGATATTATACATCTTGCTTCTTAAAGATCTCTTGGTTACATCAGCAGCTAATGTAGTAACTTGTTCAAGATTGTGTCAATATAACTGATGTTGTATGCTTTCTCCGGGAATCTGGCTGATATTTTTGGCATCTTAAAGCACTCATTTGGCATCAAAGCAAAATATAAAGATTCGAGGTAATGATCATATTGTGGCTAAAAGCCCTTTCAAAAAAAAAAAAGTTGTAAAAGTTGCTAACTACTCCTTAAAACTCATAGAAAATCATAGATTCCAAAGCACTGCCAAGAACCTATGGAAGGTGGATAAAAATGTTACAAATAAGCTACATTACCTGACCAGCATAACAAAGTAAGCGTATCAAAGAAGGCATGAGGCTTTCAAATTAGAATAAGATTAACCGTACAATCTCTTACATCCTATAAATTCCAATGTTGGCTAAAAATATGGCATCTAATGGGATGCACCTTATTCATGCAAGAAAGAATCTAAGGTATAACAAACTTTTTTACCTGGAATGACAAGCATGAATAACTGTAATGAGATATTGTATAACTTGCTACCATGCTGGTCTATGAATCAACTGTAGCGCTGGCATATGATAGAAATCGTAGATTGAAGAAAGCAAATATGACATCTGTATCCTTCACCGTAGAAAGATTAAGAATAGCACTGGAATCTCCTCTTGGCACGTTTGTTGGCATTCATGAGTTCCACTAAGGAGGGAAGAGGGCGTGGTACAGGAACATTGTTTAACCTGTACAAGTTTCTCAAGCTCTCATTAAAGTTCTTTGAACGATCAATGGCCGCATGAAAAGAACTCCTATAATCTTTTTCGACAGACTTCCCACATTGAATTGCAACATCTGTCTCTAACTTTTTCTCAATTATGTGCCCATGATTCACTTCAGCATCCGTCTCCAATGATGGGAATTGTTGTTCTGTTTTATTGGCAATTCTTTCCTGAGGGTCATCTTTCACGGATTCTTTTGTCTTTTCCTCACATGAACCATCTTGTGAATGAGAAGAACTCTTACAAGCTTCTTCTGAAGTGACAGCTATCTCTTCCTCGTTCTCAAAACTATTCTTGAAATTCAATGCAGCATCCACCCCGGATTTCTTTACTTGACATGAAAAACTAGAATCTTCAAGACTGTGTCTTGCTCTACCAAATAATGTCACAGGCAGCCTCTTGCTTGGGGAAGACAAATTTAATATCCCTTTTAGAGCAGCAGATCTTTTAACTGGTTTTGGTTCAGAATCTGCAGAAGTCCGGGCTGGCCTTTCAAGCAAGGGAGTGCAGACCACATCTTTGTCTGATACATCTAATTTTTCTGAAGTCTGTAGGTTAATATCTAGAAGCTTCCAAAGAGGATCATCTGAAGTTATTCTACTGAAACAGTGCTTCCTAACATAATCCAATTCCATAGCTCGGCAGGTGGGGGTTGTTGATACAACCCGTTTTGGTGCAAGAAGCTCCAAAGCCCACTCTAATTCTTCCCTAGAAGAATGCATTGAGTAGCAAACATGCCAAACACCAAACTGGTCCCTCACTGCTTCATTAAATCTAAGTTTCCTTTGACTTTGAGTCTCAGCAACACCTTGTTCACATGCATACCACTGTGCTGAAGGGCGGATAATTAGGGGCTCAGGCTGGAAATTTGCTTGTGCCTCTGCAAGCATTGCACTTGCTCTTTCATACAGTTTAGGAAATCCATCAAGCATCCGGAAACGAGAAGATGGATCTTCGGAGAGAACCTCAGGAACGATGAGTGTCAGAGACTGGAAACACTCTGGATTGGAGGTTTTATCAACAAATATCTTAGACCCAAAGGTTTTTGACACAACCGCCAGAACCTCTTCCTGACCAAGTAGATCACAAGTCAGATACACTACAGGCACATCAGGGTGCTTCCAGATACAACTGATTACCTGGTTTATAAATAGACAACCATAGACATTAGTTCATGGTTGTTCGCAATTTAGACAATAAAAGAAGGAGTTGGTATTTAATCCCCCATGGAAGACAAACAACTGAACATCCCACACAACTTCTACAAAGAGAGAAAATGTAAGAATGCTTCATGTATTAAGAGCATCAGCATACTATTTCATTCAAGTTCAAACTGATTAGAGCATGTGGAAAATTCCACCAAACAAAGCTAGGTACAAATTTCATTACATGCCAAGTCTTCTCTCTAGTTTTGCTTCTGTGCCTCACCAGGTATCATTGTCTTTAATTCCCCACATTTGAATAATGAAAGTGTTAGGAAACAATATCCATCACAGAGATTATTGTTCAAATAGTCAAAATTGTATCTATTTGTGATATTCAGGAGTTGACATGTCGCACTCTTTTGAATTCACTCTGAAGCAGTTGATAGGAATTCTATAATACCAATGATTACAGCCAGTTGACAATTCTAATGATTCCTAGATTGGAATAAAAATATCTAGGAGAGATGCAACATTTTCTGGACATAAGCAAAAAAAATTTCACTTTTGGCAGTAAGAAGACAATACTAGAGGCGTGCAGTCTTAAGTCAGTGCCATACAATCACAGCAATATTAAAGCAATTAAGCCTCTATTCCTGAAACCTATATGCAGTATTTTTTACTATAAGACACTTGAAATTTGTTGAAGTGCACCAACTTTAACTACAGATTGTATCTGTATGATAAACTTTCAAAATATACCCTCATCAGACGGTACCACTCATAACTGTCACTCCGCAGCAAAAATCAATCTGCATATTGAATGATATTTACACAAGCATCAATTGTGCAAACACTCCCATTCTTGTTTCTAAGCAAGATTGAATGCTTCTTTAAGCTTAAGAAAACTTCTAAAAACAAACATAAAATGCACTATTCTTAATTGGCGGGAAAGCATCCTGAGTCAGAAATCATTTTGAACCGTAGAGATACATGAAAGACCAGCCGAGATTACCTGGCGGATAGAGGAATGCTTGCTTGGAAGCTTCCGAGAGAACTTCCCAAATGTACAGTCCAGGAAGAGATAATCAAGTTGACATCTCGGTACCTTTCCTCTCCTCCCAACATATTTCTCTGGGAGGTTTTGTAGGCACTCGGGTGTTAGCCTGCAATCTCCAGTGTGCAGGATGGTACCAAAATTCCCTTCAAACAAGAACATGACTGCTCCTGAGGTTTACATAATCCATGCCACACAAGGAACTATCTGTCATTAGGGATCCTCATTTCATTATCAACGTGACGGCATAATTACAATGACAATACATTATTCATACAGTTCAGAATCATCTTAAAATAAGAATAAGAATAAGAATAGATTTTAGGGGGATGAAGAAACCTAAACATTTCATAGTCAGTGTCACATTACAAAAATAAAAAAATATATATATATACACACACACACACAAACATATCTATCATAACACCAAAATAAAAGCAAATTGAGAAAATAAACTAATAAAAAAAAGGAAGAAGCGAGCAAATAATCAGAACATAAAATACCAGGGCAATGATTGGCATCAAAAGCCGTAACCGTAAATTCCCCATCAGGATCATCAATAACCAACTCTTGCCCCACTTCAATACCCACAAACAAGCACTCATCAAGCTGCAAAACAATTAAATTATTAAAATTATATTGGCAAATTTTTTTTAATTTCTTCAAAATTATTACTACTAAAATGGGAAACAAAGGGAAACCTGAGGGTAGTGTTGAAGGATAAGGGATTCGGTGAGGCGGGTGGAGTAAATTGGGAATTGAAAATGAGCGGAGATGCCTGTGATGTGATCCTTGTGGGCGTGCGTTACGAAATGGTGTCTCTTTTTCTTCGAATTTGGACTGAATGTGTCTACTGAGAATGGTAACCCTCTTGGCATTTCTATCGGCATATTGTTTCTTTCGTTCTACGTTCGTTTGGTTACTGCGAAAACGAGGGAAAATTTTGAGGGAGAATTGGGGAAATGAAAGGCTTTCAAAATATCAATTATGAAGCCCAAATCAAAGCTTCCAGGGTACGAAAGAAAGCGCAGGAAATTTGGAAACCTATGGCGGTAAAATAAAATTTAACCGTGCATTTTCATCCTAACAGCCATTGCCGTTTAGGGGTATGCTTAGAAAGCATATACGGAATCTCAGATTGTCAGTCGTCGCAGCTATTTAATGGGGTATGCTGAAAAACTATGCAGAGCCTAACAGCCCATTAAGGTTGGCCCATCTAATTGTTATCACCTACTCAAAAAAAAAAATTAATAGTTTAATATATTTTATTTTATTTTTATTATTTTATATAACATCTTTTGAAAAATAGAGGGGTGGGAAAGGTCCATATAATTTTTTGTTTTTATGATTCGACTGCCAATTAAATAAAATTATTTAAAAATTACTTATAATTCGGATAGCTAATATTGATCTACCGTATCATTGGAGACAAATTTTTAAAAAGATTAAAACTGAAAGTTTTTTGGAAATAGGATTAAAACATTCACAATAATTAATCCTCATTATTAAATAATGATTCTTTATTTGTTTCTTATTCCATAACGATTCCATATTAAACTACTATACATATAAATAGAGAGCCGCTCGGTGAAGGGGAGTATTATATTTTCAATCAGATCTTTGTTTCTCTTTAGTTTGATCAGTTTTTATGTTCGGTGTTGATCAAAATTATTCAAACTTGAGTGCCCAATCAAATAATGCTGACTGAAAAGCACACGTCCATCCAGATTTTGTACAGACGTTTGGAGGCAGCTCAGGCAGCGGGAATCAGCAGCGTCTTAAGGAAAATCTCAATTTCTTCACGAGAAAGAATCATGGGCAAACGATCTGCCTCATCAAGGCTCTTCTTTTCCTATTTGTATGGTGAAGGTGCAACAGTCCAAGTCATGGCAGCTGCAAGAAACTCAGCAGACATGAAAGCGGTCGAATTCTGGTCACACGCTGATTACAATGACTTGACGGCCCCACCGAGCAAATGACTTGGATGGTCACACGCTGATTACAGTGACTTGATGGCATCACGGAGCAAATGTTGAGTGGAATGGTCGAGGATATCACTAGTGGCTGCACATTGAAGTATAATACATTTAACATTGATTTCACTCCCCCTTTCAGAAGAATTGACATGATAGAACAGAGAGCCAACTTGCAAATACCAAGAGACTTGAGCAGTGATGAGGCTTAACAAATACCTATCAGCTGCATGTGTCAAGTATGACATCAAATGCCCTCCTCCTCAAGACACTCGTGGGGCACTTTCTGGAAGAGCTTTGTGTGAATCCAACATTCATCATTAACCATCCTGAGATTGGATGAAGCAATGGCTCTGGATGCGCCGGAATATGGAATGCCCCCAGCTGCTGGCTGGGGTCTGGGTATTGATCGCCTCTCAGTGTTGTTCACTGACTCACAAAATATCAAGGAGGCGATTCTCTTCCCTGCCATGAGGAAACCTCAAGGCTCAAAATATAGTCTTACATAGCCGCTTTCCATATCTTTACAATTTCCATAATGCATGTAGTCCTATATTCGTTTATCTTCAAATTAGTATTTTTATTTTTGCTACATTGCTTTTCAATAGAATCAAAGATGTCAACAATTTCCGTAACGCGTGTTTTCTTCTGATTCTTGTTTCAGGAAATCAACCAGTCTGTGCCATGATCCGATTCTTGTTTCAGGAAATCAACCAGTCTGTGCCATGAATATCGAGAGCTCTAATGCTCTGACTAAGAAAGGTTTTGTCCTGAAAATTTGTAATGTCTTTAAGGTAAAATATGATAAATTGACAGTAAGTTTTCACACCATGAGTTCTTATTTATTTTTTGACAAAAAGATATCATTACAGTTCTTGCAGAAGTGGTTGTCAGTTTCATAGGAATCCAACCCAGTATAGTCCCACTAAATCAAACTGCACAAGAACCCATTTATCTTAGTATACAACATGAATTACACATTGATCTAGTATACAACATGAATGTTACAGAGTGCAGTGATCATTAATTTTTCCATTTACAATAATCAAGAGATTGTTACAAAATCAAGAAATCCATAATCTCCCCCATGCATCAAGAGCATGCACATGCAATGAACCCAAATGTGTTGATAAAAAACATTGACATCTTCTCAAGAGCAAGAATCAAACATAAATTCTGAATCTTCTCAACCGCAGAAAAGTGTGATTCTACCACACCGTGCATTCGGGGGAGACTGGGAGACTGGGAAATTGGGAAATATACTTGTTCTATTGGTATTTACACTCACTCAAATAGGCCTTGACCTTGGAGATGTACCTGGCGTTTGCACTTTTAAAAGGGAGGTTTCAAGCCAAGGATCATTAATGTATCTCGGGTTTGATCTTGTTGGGTATCCTGAGTAGTCACCTAAGTTGTAGCCACTGCTTTGTCCCATTACGGCATAACTTGGTTGAGGAGGAGAAAGAAAACAACTCTTGTGGGATGGTCCGTATTGCCGTAACGGGCTTGAACAAGGAGATACAGGCAATGAAGTAATCGTTCTTGCATTTTCCCTGCACACAAAAGCATTATACAGAAGTTAATCAGAAAGTACATATAATCATGAAGCATGAGAAGAAACATGAAAAGAAAAACATGTTATGACCTTGGATTATTCAAGGCTCTCGAAGTTGGGACCAATGGGTTTGCCAGATAGTCTCCCTCACACAAGGTGATACTTTTTCTGGTCGGAAGAAGGTCTAACTTTGGCTGCTCACAAAGTACAAGCATAGCAATTAGCTAAAATTGATATCATAGGTTTACATTTCAGAATTTACTCTAAATGAGTACAAGCCGGTCATCTACAGAACAATATAAATGACAGCTCTCCCAAGTACAAGCATAGCAATTAGCTAAATTCGATATCATAGGCTTACATTTTCACACCCTTTTTTTCAAATCATGTGGAAAATTCCCAAATCTATATGCCCTTCTAAGACAGTAAGATGCATGCCTGACAGTACTAGTAAAGCAAAACCCTTGTATGAAATTTTTTTTTTGGCTATTTGAAGGATTAAGTATACCAATAGAACTATTAAAGAAAACCGCACGTATGAACTATAACTATTAAAGAAAACCCATGTATTAACCATCTGCCCCACAGGGAAGAACTATGGTTATCCACCTAGACCTAATGAAAGATTCATGGCAACTTTTCATGCTTTCTTTTAGACCACTGCTGTGCTCTGAATGTTGCAGCCCTCTCCCTCTTTCATAATCTTCCCACCACAATCCACTATTCTAATGGCCAGATTCAGTCATAGGTTTCAGTTAAAACCCGCAAAAGACTGCAACTGTTAGACTACTAGGCACTATTGACTTGAATGCTATTACATGAGATGTTGATCGTTTCATTATCTAGATTCTAGCGCACATAGGTATGAATTACCAAAACACTAACCAATAAATTAGCAATAGGCATAATATAACATACGATCGTCCCAATAACAATGGAGTATGCATTCATCATAAATTCACAATATAACAAACGCTGACAATATATGTGGAGTATTCCAGAATTCAAATGCATTCAGGAAAGAATAAAGGGTAGAAAATGTGCATTGTGAGTTTACTTGAAAAATAGAAGCTATAACTTGAGATGGAAATCAGCAAGCTATATATTCCAATATCCAAAACCAGTACTCAAAAATCATTCCGATAGCTGTACCAAGTACTTTGTAAATCTAGAAAGCTGTCGTAAAATAAGCACTAACATCTAGATGGTAGAAAAGACAAGTAATCTAAAATTTCAGAAGAAACATTAGAGCATACCGGCGTGCGGCTTCCATCAAGGGAGTAGGGAGAGGAATCCTTGGCTAAGTTGACATTACCAGCTCTTGCTACTGCTTGGTCACGAACAAAGGGGTGGTCTAGCAGTTTGGAGGCTGGAGGGCGTGCTGAGGGGTCCCGTTGCAAGCATTGCTTTATAAAACTTTTGGCATCATCTGAAAGGTGCTCGGGAATTTCCGGAATATCTTTGCTGTTTCCGATTTTAAATATTGCAGCCACCTGTAGATCCAATCAAACGATTTTGGTTTTGTAAACAATCTACAGCTAAACAAGCAGACAGATAAATTCCAAATAAATACTTTATGAATTTTTATATCGCACCCCTTCATATTGGCTCCATGGTGGTTTTGATGTGGCCATTTCAAGAACTGTACATCCCAAGCTCCATATGTCCACAGTAAGACTATAGCCATTTGTATTCATTACAACCTAAGAAGAATCATTACAAATACAAGTGAAAAAAAAAAGGTCAAATTACTCAAAATGAAAGAGATTTTTTTTCCTGGTAATAATCACCCAAAAAAAAAAGGATTGGGAAGGGAATGTGGGAATACCTCAGGTGCCATCCAATAAGGGCTTCCTTTAAATGAAAGCATTGAAGCACAAGAAGTCATCTGACACACATACAAGATATTATCAGCAATGCTAACAATGGATAACCAAAAGTAATGCCAAAAAGACAACTATTCAACTATACACAATTGTTAAGATTCCGTTGATTGCCTCAATAAAACTGATACAAAATTTTCAGTTTTCTACTAATAAGCTTCATATCTACAGGCTAAGATGAACCATACATGCTTGGCCATGCCGAAGTCTGCCAGCTTGATTTCACCATGAGGATCAACTAAGATGTTTGCTCCTTTAATATCCCTGCCATGCAAGACAAGACCCTTTAAACTTAAGAGAAGAACAATAACAGAACAAACCATTAGCAAGTCACAATTAGTATTAATACCCAATTACCTGTGCACTGTATTTCTTGCATGTAAATAATTAAGTCCTAAAAGAATCTGCCTGGTATATGTTTGAATAACAGGTTCATTAAAAGGACCATATTCTTGAAGCAATTTGTGGATAGAGCCACCAGAAACGTATTCCAAATACACTGAGAGCCTTTCATCACTCTGAGGACACAACAAACCAGCACTTTATTACAAATCATGTTCCAATTCAACATTTTCTATGCATGTGTTTCTCAGTAATTATGATAGCACACATGCTGGTATAAAGCTTTGCCCTCTAAACCATCATACCAGTTCACTTCCATGGTAACGAACTATATTTGGATGTGAAAGCTGGCTGAGCAAGTTTATCTCCTGTTGACGAGAAATAAGGATCATGAATCCATCAAAATTCAAAAGATCAAATGGATAACTCATAGATATCATGCATCTGGCACCATCTGTTAAGGAAATATAAGGCAAAAGAATAACCTGGTTCAGTTGCTTTAAACATTCTTTGGATGTCTGATCATCACAAACAACCCTGACTTCTTTTATCGCACACATCTGCCCGCTTTCACTGTTAAAGTTGCAAATACAAAACAATTAGAATAGTATGCAATTATAATGTCATGAAGAAATTTTTTGACTCGACATATAACTTGAAATAAACCTGTAAGAAGATTTTCCATTACCTATTAAAACCAAGGTAAACGTGCCCAAAAGTCCCCCTTCCCAAAAGCTTTCCTTTCTTCCATTTCGACAGACTATTTTCAGTCCCTCCACTAGTCCTTGGGCAAGGCAAAGCAGAAGGGCTAGTGGGAGAACCCGGGGGAAGAGGCAGCTTATGACATTGAGATTTTCCATCTTCAATCTTCCCTGTAGGCGAATCAACACTCATCCCAGACAAACGTGCATGCAGAGGCGAGGTGGGGCTTGTAGGCCCTCGTGATCCAGCACACGGACTTTTTGGCATCAAATTAAACTTGATGTCACCATTGACTCTTGGATCACCATATGATCTACATTACAAACAAACAAGTACCTCCACTTTTAGAAGCATAGCTTACACAATTCTTGCAGTTCTTCTTAATACACAATTGCCTTAAACAATTATTCAAATGCCTAGTGAAGTATATTGATTTAGAATTATATCCACCATCCATCTGCAAAACTCAATATATATATATTCAAAAGGGAAACTTATGTGAATTAATTTATAGGTAAAATATTGGTAAATTGAACAAGTACGAGTGAGCAAACAGTATACACCACCATATTTGTGTATTGATCATCTGATTTGGGAAATAATTAATAAACCCAACTCCCAAGACAACAAATTCTGACAGAAAAGCCTCTGCAAATGCGGGCTGGACTGACAGAATAGATCAGAACTGACAGCAAATTCATGCCGTGTCTTTCGGGTTTTGACATTTGGACAAATTTTAAGAGAAATCTTCTTATGGTAAACCAACCCAACTCTGAGTCTCTGACATCACAAAATTACAAAGCACAAAAAAGAGAGAAAAGCAAATGAATCAAAATAAATTCACGATTTTACTTACCAAGCAACAACGAACCAAAAAAATAAAATAAAATAAAATAAAAGGATCAAAGTATGAAATGAATCATTCAGAACAAATAACTAACCTAGAGCCACCAAATTGACCCTGATCACTGCCAATCACGTGATCCTCAGATGACCCAGAAGAGCTAACACTTGAAACCGAACCCGACCCGGATCCTAACCCGTTTCCATGATCACTCTGCATGATGGAATCCAACGGCCGAGGCAAAGGGTGGCCTTTTTTCTCCCCAGAATCCGAATCAAAAACCGAAAACCCGGACGACCCAGCTCCGGCGATGCCATAGTCTTTGCTCTCACGCGGGGAGCTGCGCGTGAAAATCACGCCATCAAAGCTCCTGGGCCTGTCGTTCTTCTCTTTCTTCTTGTCGCCGGAGAATTTGATGAAGTTGAAGTGATTGCCTTGTGGACTATGACTCTCGTCTTTGTTCTTGCTAGATTTTTTACCCCACCAAGCAGGCATTTTTAGTGATTAAAAAAAAAGATAAGGATATTTTTATTTCTTTAAATTTATTGAAAAATACAATTAAAAAAGAAGATGAAGAAGAAGAAGAAGAAGAAGAAGATGAAGACGAAGAAGAAGAGAGAGGAGAGTCTCCTCGAGTAAGAGGAAAGTTTTGATTTGGGCTCTGACAGAAGATTATATATGAGGAAGGAAAGAGGAAGGAAACGAGAAATAGGTTACTAATGTTGAGACCCCTTTTATTTTCTTTTATTTCCAGAGATAGATATAGTTTCTATGTCTGTATCAAATAAGTCGAGTCAAATTCAATTGTGTAACGTCTTATGTGGTTTTAAGGTACCCAGTTAGTAATTAGCAATACGTCGCCTTTGTAGTACGAAATAAAACTTAATAATATGTGAGAAAAATGATTTTTATTTAAATTTTTTATAAAAATAATAAAATTATTATAATTTTTTAAAATAAAAATGTGAGATAAAATTAATTTAATTTTTAAAATTATAATAATAAGTTTTATTAAATACTTTTATGTGATAGTTTCAGAAAGTACAGTTGGCTAACTATAATATCAAATCAGGCCCAATTTGGTCATTAAGAGAGTTCTCTTCTCTTGGATTTATTTGATGCAAGTGTGAGAAAAGAGCGAAAAAAGAACAGGGATTAGCATGTTATTATCCCAAATGGAGAAATGGCTTCGGACAGAGAAAGAGAGAGAGTGAAGTGGGGCCCAGTAGCTACAGTGAGGAACAGCTAAGGGAGGCTGTGTGAGAAAGGGGACGGCAAGCGGTGGTTGGACAATGGGATGCTGATGACGTGGCACTTTTTAATAGAGAGAAAGAAGATGACGTGTCACTTTACTTTTTTTATTTTCTTTTTCCGTTTTCTTCCTTCTTTTTGTGAGGGAGAGATTTTGTTAAAAAATAAATAAATAAATAAATCCGAAAAAAAGAGTGGGTGTTGTTTACGTGTGCGTGCGAGTACATGTAGTTGGAGTTGGTGATGTTTTAAATATTTAATTAAAAAAAAAGAAAAAATTGGCAAGAGGAAAAGGTATAAAGAGAGAATCTACATGGGTGTATGTGCTTAATTGATTTTTAGTTGCTATAATTTACTTATGAGTTTGGGGTCCAAGAAAATTATGGTAAAATATGATTTCATGCATGATGATAATATCACTAAAATATAATTTGTAATTATCAAAATTTACATGTACATTATATAAAAAATAAAATTATACCTCGACTGGAGTAGACACAATTTATTGAATTATAATATATGTTGTCTAAAATTTACATTTTAATATATTTTAAAGACAATCCTTATCTTATATGCATATAAGATATATTTTTCTCATATGAATAGTGTATGTATGGGGTTCACGCATTATTTATGTGAGAAGAATGTATCTTACATGCATGTAAGATAAGAGAATTCATATTTAAATTACAATAGAGATAGTTTATTTAGACTTTCAAATTTTAAAATAAGTGAATTTTTAAAATTAAATTTTAAGAAACAAAAAAGATAATATAGTAACAACACAACCTCACAATATATTTGGATTTTCTCCTAATTGAGATATCAAATCAATAACAACTCAAACTAATATTTTAAAATCAATAATAACATTTAGGCATAACAAATTATACCTAATGAAATTATAAAATAGAGCACTGTTGCCTTACACGTATGATAACGAAGTATCAAAAAGCATGTATTAATTATTTTATATAATATAATAATAGAACACGAACAATTCAACTTGCCATGCCCGCGGATAGAGAAAGGTGGGCTTCTAGTAGATAGCGTGTGGGTCGGTGACTCGGTGTCTTGCTTTTGGATTTGGTTTTTTACGATAAATTAGTAATTATCTTTGTTACTTTTAATTTTTATTTATTTAATAAACAGTAAATACCATGTGAAGTTGAGCGTAGACTTTTTTGTGTACACTGCAAATGCGTCACTTACCCGTCATCGTGTGACACAGCAGTGAATCTTATCAATATAATTTTTTTTTTTTATGGGTGACGATTTTTTAACTCTGTCATAATAACCTCTACACCCACTTATCATAATAACAAAGTTGTATGAGTAACCAAATTTACGTTCTATTAGTACTTCAATTTTAATTTGGATTTGTTATGTATGCAAAGAAATAGCCGGCGATAGAGATAGATTTAGGAAATTAGCAAAATTCAGATCAATTCCAATTCAAATACGTTTTTGGTTGCTTGATATTGATAAATAGAATCGAATGTTTTTAAACTACTGGATTGGTTGCATTTGAATGGGACCAGTGGGTGTATATATCATTTTAGAATTTTTGTAATCTGAGGACGTATTTGGTATTAAAGTGGGTGAATAAAGTTAAATCCTAATTTTCAAATTTTAGTTGGAGGTTTGTTTAGTAAATAGTTTATAGAGTAATTTAATAGATTTAAATAATTCCATCTCTTTTTTAATCAATAATGTTAGGAATTTCAATATTTGAGTTTTAATTTAAATTTTAATATCATGTATTACTTATTTATTAGATGATAGATTTCATAGCTCATAAAATTATTTTACTACTATTTAGTAAATAAATAATATATCAATTAAAATTCAAATTGAAACTTAAATATTATGATACCTAACATTGTATTTTTTTTTCAAATTTTATACATCCTACTCTGCTACATGACAAAATGCTATTGACTGGGCCTACAAAGTTGGTTTCATCCAAATTCTTCTTTTCAAGAGTACCTCGTGGTTATAATTTTCAAAAAGAAAATATTCACTAACAAGAAATTTTTTGCCGTCGATATTCATTTCATTTCCAAATCTTAAAAATTGTCATCTAATTCCATATTGACTCGAGAATTCTTAGAAAAGAAGTGGGTGCGTTATAGGAAGAGAGATGACTAATGGATATCCGTGACTATATTACTTCTACAAATACCTTTATACAAATAACTATATACAAACTGATATAACATGAGAAAATTGATTATATAAAATCATCATGAGCCCATATAATTAAAAAGAAAAGTGCTATTACTTTTTAAACAATCTCTTAATACTATGTAAGTTTGTAGATACTTATTCATATAAAATTATTTGTCGCTCTATTATTAATATATAAATTTTATTCCCTAATTTTGCAAGTATAACATTACATGTTACTTTTAATCGGTTAAAATTAGTATATTTTTTAACGATTGAGATTATATATAACACATTAATATTAAAACATATTTCGTATTTTTATTACTTATTTTATCTATTTGATTTATTTAATTTATAGTAAATATGACCAAAAGTATATTTAAAAATGAGGGCAGTACTATAAAATTATGTTGCCTCGGGAATATTGACTGTTATAAAAATAATAGAAGAATAAGTGATTTATATTAATTTTAGTAGAGAAAAACTTACAATTTCTCTAAAAGATTTCCAGTCCTTAAGTGCATCTTGTTGCGAACACCTAGTTTAATAGCCAGGGGTAAAGCACGGAGCATGTCTTCGAAGGGATCAAGTTTAAACTCCCAAGTGTTAGTAGGGAATCGATTTTAGACTATTTTTTCATCTGTAATTATAGTGCAGTCTCTGGAAATTTAGGAATTTACTATTACCTGTAGCGGTTTTAATTGATAATTGAGTTACTGCTGTAAAAGTAATTAACAAAAGGAAAATTTTAAAGAACTAAGCCTAAACTTTATCAAACTTTTAAAACACTATTTGTCATTTTTTTTCATAATGAAAATGCAACTAAGAAAACAAAAATAAACAATCGGGCTATTTTAACTTTATTTCATAAATTATAAAACTACATTTTCATCCTATACAAAAAGATTTAAATATCAAGTGGGCATGGGGTAAATCAATCTTTTTATACCTAATTTTTAATATTTTATTTAGAAACTTAAAAAAATTCAAAATTTCCTTTAAATTTTAATTAATATATTAAAAGATTAAAATATTTTTTCATCATCAATCTTTTTATACTTAATTTTTAATATTTTATTTAGAAACTTAAAAAAATTCTAAATTTCCTTTAAATTTCAATTAATATATTCAAAAAGATTAAAATATCAAGTGGGCATAAGGGGTTGTTATGTTACTTTTTTAAATTTCAATTAATATATTAAATTTCCTTATCTAAAACTGGGTATATAAGACAAAATACTTAATAAAATAATTTTAAGAGAAATTATTTATACGCACTCTCAACTTGTAATTTAATAATAAATATTTTAATTTATTGCGTGTGGGGGCGAGACATTAAACAATTTGTGGAATGATGTTTTAATTAATTAATTAGTGACGGCGAGTGGGAGGGTAGTTATATTTTTTTTTTGCTAATGCTAATTTTATATGTATATGTGTAAGTTATGAATATATGTATATATTCGGTAATATTATATAATTTAAGTGGCAAATCAACAGGGGATAAAAGATACTATGAACCATTATAATAATAATTTATGGGATCACAAATGTAACAAATTTTATTAGTTTTAAATTTCAAATTTCATTTGGGTTTTAGCACTCTAATGAAGTTTATTATTTGATAATTATTCATCATAATGCCTTTTAATGATGAAATATTATTTTATTTTAATTTCTTAATATGTGTCAGGATTATAAATTCATTTAATGAGAGAACAATATAGCTTTTCTCCCTCTTTCTTTCTTTCTTTTTTTTAATATGACATAAAAGTAAACTACTTGGTTTTGGATAAAATTACTTTATTAACCATACTTCTTTTTCTCTCCCATTTCCTCACATTCACTGCAGGTAATTTAAAATTTTTCTTTCAGTTTCAAATAAACATTAATGCTTGGTTTTCAATTTCTCAAAATGAGCTTCACAATAGCTATTGCTATTTGGCAGATAGAGAACCTACCATAAAAAAAAAAAAAAATGACTATCATCATTTCTTACCAGCCAAGGAAATCATAAAAGTCTATCTAGGTTCCATATTTATACTAGATATAACAAATCTAAGATGAACAAAAGGAAAGGAACGGAATGGTAATAGGAAATAAAGAAATAGAATTCTGATTTACTAAGAAAATAAAAGAATCAATGGCTAACATAATGAGACTTCAAGATGCATAATGTGATAATATAAAGAGAAAAAAATACAAATACTAAAGCAGAAAAAGAAAATGAGAGAAGGGTAATATTTTATTTCGAAATTTTTATTTTAATAAGTGGGTATAGAGAGAAATTTAGTGGATTTAAATAACCCCACCTTTTTTTAATTATTATTTAGCTAATGACAACTAATTCCCTCTCCATCCATGTGAGTACTATTCAATACTTCTTGGATATGTCTTATTACATTATAGTTGAAGTCCAATCATTTGCACTAAAGGCCAATTTAGTAATATTGTAACTTTTAAAATAATTATTCTTAGATATGTTGTTTAAATAATCAGTTATGAAGCGAATTAGTTGAACCTTTTTTTTATAAAAAAAAGTAAGGGCAAAACCTAAATAGTTTTTTTTTCACCTTACTACCGTGAATGATCGAACTCGGGTGGTTACCGGCTACAACCTTCGTGCTGTTTCCAACCCAACCCTTGGGGGCATGAATTAGTTGAATGTTTGGTAAAATTTTATTTTTGAAAGTACTGTGAATTTTAAAAGTAGTCGGGTGTATTTAGTAAATCTTACTTTTAAACTATTATAAGAATATAAATGACTGAATAAGATATAATATTAAATAAATGCTGATAACTAAAATAAATATTTTATAATATTAATCTTATTTTTTATTTTGTTATCTCAATATAATTGATAATAATAATAAGTATTTTGTTATTAATCTATCTCCTAATTAATAAGGACAGTTTTGAATTTTTATAATATATATGAGGATATATATGGAATTGTATTAAATATTAAAGTGGTTATCAAAATCATATTTTTAAAACTATTCATTCCCTTCTTTTCAAAATCTATTGTAGGATAAGGCGATTTTTAAAAAAATTTATCAAATACCAAAATTTGTTTTTAACTTTTCATAATCACTTTTAAACCTCCCAAAAACTACAAACTCAACTAAAGAGTTATTAATGTTCTTTCTTTAAAATAATAATATTACAACATGAAGAAACTATAAAAAGATGGTAACAATAGCAACAAGATTAAACTAAACGGCATTTATTGGTAAAATTATTGGAAGCTTAGTAGCATCCAATGAGGCATCATATATATGATTCAGTTTCACTAGAGATGTGCATATAACTTGAGTAAGGGGCGAAATTCTGCTTTAGTCATATAATAAATAAATAATATTACGCTTTATATTCATTTATTTTAAAAAACCAACATGTAAGTGTTAATTATATTAAATTTAACTACATATATTATATAAACACTAATTGATTGTATTACCTCTGATGCAACATAAACTTTCTTTTGGTGAAGATAACTCCTATGCTCTTTCAAAATGTTCTTTGGCACCAGTGTTGATTCTTCTGATTAGTACAATAACAAGTTAATCGAATAGATCGACTCTCTAACTTTTTAGATCTGTAATCAAAAACATCAAAACAAGAAATAAATAACAAAAAAATTATTTTTATTTTTTATTTTTTTATTTCACAATCTAAAATCTGCCCTTATCTTCAATCATATTGATTGTGATTTTGATATTATTATTGTACTTGTGATGAATTTATCCTGTGCACGCCTTACCTTCCATGCCACCTAAAAGCCATAAAATATATAGCAACTCTTGCAACTTGGGCAAGTGGTGGCTAGGAGCCATTTTGGATTCAAATCAACCAATAGCATAGCTCGTGAATCGTTTGGCTACATCTCTTAAAGAGATATATATATATATTAATAATTAAATAAATCATTGGAAGGATGATTGTTTGGGTAATATATTATATTGCTTTGTGCAAAAGCATTTTTTTATAAATAAAATAAATATAAACTTAATTTCTTCCCGTCCGTCAGTCCATGTGAGTTCATTTCGAGCTCAAACTTTTTGTACAATCTTTAAAAACTCGTCTTTCGCTTATCATAGATATGGCTCCACATGTTACTTATAAGGTTAATAATTTTTTTGTTACGCATAGCAAATTAAAAAATATATTTGTATAAACACATTTTAAGACATAAACTATAAATATAGCAAAAAAGTTATATATTATTAGTTTTTTTAAAGATAAATTTTTTTAACTTTTTTACATATTTAAAATTTAAACTCAAATGACTAATTAAATAAAATTATTTGAAAACTATATCTTCAAGTCCTGCCATAACCATTACCATAAAAATTGTGACAAACTTTTATGTTGGTTTGCAATTAAAGGCACACCTGAATTCTCACTATATATATATATATGTATATATATTATTAATTTACCCAACTCTAACATTGTGAACCCACATCCACTCCGTAACCCACAAAAAATAACAAGATTTTTTTTTTTAATTTTCAACATTACATCACAATCCAAGTATGAGGAAAAAAAATAATTACAATTAGAAATATGTCGAACGATACCTAGATAGCATTGTTATGATCCAACCGAAGTCCGATGAGCAGTAGCAAAGCTAGCATTGTTTTTTGGGGTGGGCTATTAGATTTGTTTTTATTTTTTATAAATATTAATAAATGTAAATTTATAAATTATAATTAATTTTTTTTTCAAAAAATTTAGCTTGGGTTAGCTAACTTTTAGTTTCGCAAATGTCGATGAGCAAACTTAAAAATAACTTTTACTTTTATAATTAATTTTATTATCTTTTCCATTTAATGAATTATTAAACTTCGAATTTGCATTTGAATAGCACCACAAATACAAATTCTCTAATCATCAAACTATATTCCCACAATAACAACTCCATTCAAAGCAAATTTCTAGCAAAAATAACATAATTGGGGTAGCACCAGTCATTTTCATCAATAATATGTTAGCATTTATTTTGGATGAATATTATGTGTTAAACATTAACGGCGAAATAGTCAACAATTTGCTTAATGGACCACCACATCATCATCACCACATTCAATTTATTGAGCCGTCGAATAAATAATATCGACATTTATAGAGGTATGACAACAGCAACGTACATGAACATCTCGATTCTCATTGATTTTGAAATATTAATAAATTGAACCTAGAAATATTTATCAATTTTATTATTATTATTATTATTATTATTATTATTTTCAAGGAGTCGTCTCCTTCTAAAAGCGTCAACAAAAGCACTCATTTGGAGAATCTGAACTTTAAGAAAATAACAAAATATTAATAATTGGACATAACTGAAGACCCCATTTTGACTTTGACGTGGTCTTGCATGATTTTTCCAAGACAATTTGACTAAGTCTTCATTTAGACACTGTCAAATAATAGGAGATGCATAAATTATTGCTTAAATTTGAGAAAGGATCCTAAACACATGGAAAATTTATTAAAAAAAAGAGAGAGAAATATTTTGTTGAAACTTGAAACAGATTGGTTCTTTATATATATTAAGTTAATATAGAGTTTTCAAGTATTCTCTTTTTCGTTCCCCTATTTTCTTTGTCTTTTTGAAAGGGAGCTTTCAAGTTTTTTAACATGAAAGATTTCAAGTTTAACGAAAGTAAAGATTTTATATAACTACTAACCTTTACCCTATATGGAGGAAGAGAAATGATACTTTGACAGAAAAGGATATTGAGATATTTTACATAAATTTGAAAAATACTTAAATATATTCCCTCTATTGTACTATAAGTTACAAGTTTAGCTTTGTGGGTATACTCGATAGTGAAATTGTATTTTTTTTAATCTTTATTATCCTGCATTGTGATAATAAAACACATTTCAACCATTTAAGTTTTTCTGTAATCATATTTTTTTTTGTTAATTATGGAATTAAATATTACTCTTGTATATATGAAACTAATATAAAGAGTGACAATGTAGAAATAAGTACAGGCAACTCCTGAAAGTTTGTTTGGCTGCTAAGAAAGTAAAAAAAAAAAAATAAAATTATTGTGATAGCAAATATTCCTAATCAAACTTCTTTTTTTTAAAAAAAAAACAATTGATGGAGGCACCTATCGTAGTTGATATTTATAGCTTTCTAAAAGGTACCTAGCTGTGTAGTTTATTATACACATAAGCCAAAGATTAGGTATTTAGGCAATAATTTATTTAATTTCCTTTTTTAAAAATGGAGTCTCGTACCAATACCAATCAGTTTTTGGTCTAATGTAATAAGTATTGCACTTATAATATTGAGTGTAAAGGTTCGAGTTTCTATAAAAACTTTATGAAGATTAATTTCAGTACTCCTTCAATTATTAACATAATTGAGTGGAGACAGTCTCTCATTTACAAAATATGAGTGGAGTAGGCGCCCTTCGAATATTTGAGAGGGTTTAATAAATATGGGCAAAGTACTTCAGTGTGTCAATGTATGACGGTGATCCCAATTATATAGTATGATTGTAAATATTAATTATAATATTTAATGTAATGTCAGTAATATCTGTGTATAACAGACTTAAAAAAAAAAGGATGGAGTCTCATAACTACCCTAGATTGCCAAGTACCCTGTACCAATGCAATATAGAATTAGTGAAATCCAAAATTAATAAGAATATTCTCAATGATTAGTGCAACAATTTTAAATGCTTTCTTCTTCTTCTTCTTCTTCCCCACTCCTAAAACAATAAAGCAAAATTAAATGAACTCCTTTAACTATCATGTATGATGATCAACAATAAATTGCAGCCTACAGGACCACATAAGTAAGCAATATTCGAAATCAATATGTCATAGATCATTTTTTAAAAGCACAAAATTATTTTATTTATATTAATTGGGCGTTAGGCTATTAGCTGGAGCATCTGTAGTGCACTCTTAGCTTCTTGACACAAATAATTACACATGGCTAATTTGCAAAGGATGATGAATTGATGACTATATATGAGCCTATGATGATGATGAAGATGATTAGCAATTGCTCTTGTGAAGCCAGTAATCTTGGCGATTGGCGTCGTCATCTTATCACAAGGACAATAAAAAAATAATAATAATAATGAGAAAAACTTTGCTAATGAAAAGTTTTAATGTTCACGGGACCTGTCTATGGTACAGATTCTGTAACAAACATCTCCAGTTATCCCACCATCCGATTTTCTATTGTTTAGTTTCTCACTCCATATCAAACCACATCCAACGGCTGATGCTGCAGTTTGTAGCTTACAGATTCTGTAAGCTAGTCAAGTCCATGTTCACGTAGTCACTGCAGAACACGTGTTTCTATTTGCATACCTAAAAGGCATTGCTAGGGATTTTATCCAACCCACAACTTTGGCCGACTCGTGACAAGTTCATTGTACAGCTAATTTATAAATATAAAATCTTATATTTTATTAATTACTGTATTGGGTATGATTAACTTTTTGAAACAATATGACAAAAAGAATATCTCAATGCTGATTCATGCCTTGGTGCCGTTGTTTGACGCGTTCACACGTGTGGCTTGGCTTCCACACAACGTAATATTTTGTCAATTATCGGTTTGGGTTCACAAAAGAATATCTCAATGCTGAATCACGCCTTGGTGCCGGTGTTTGACACGTTAACACGTGTGGCTTGGCTTCCACACAACGTAATATACACAAAAATATACATATTTCGGATATATATTATCGGAAGAATACAATGTATGAGATCATGGACGGACTCAATTAAGGTCTAGGTGGGATTTTAGCCCTCTCGGGATTATTAAGTTTTTTTTTTTAAATGTATATCAAGCTCTTTTTAAAAAAGTTAAATATTTGGACACATTTTTCATATATTAAAAGACTTGTAGTTTAATAGTAAGAATATTATTTAATGATTTTAAAACCTTAGTTCAAATCTTATTAGCCACATTATTTTATTTTTTTAAATATTTTATGGAAACTACTTTGAAAAATAATATTTTCACGCATTTAAAAATAATAATTTATTACTATTATTATTTACAATTTAAAAAAAGTAATAAAATTTGAGTTTATACGACTTAAAATGTGTTTGAGTGAACATTAAAAAAATCTAAGTTAAATAAATTTTTTTGAACTAAGTCCCCTCTCATTTTAGTTTTTGGGTCCGCTGCTGTATGAGAGTGTGTATTTTTTTATATCTTTTAATCTATCCCATGTATATATATAGGGTAGTATTAAAGAGATTTCTTCTTTATTTAAAGTAAGAGACGAATTAAAAGGTAAAAAAAAACACATTTTTTTAGTATATTTTATTATATAGTATATTAAAATATGTGTTTTATTATCTTTTGACTTAGTTCTTGACTTTAATAAAGTAAAAAATTCTCTCATTATGAAATTACTATATCTCCACGTGTCTGCAAATGAACTATTTAAGAGGGAAATAAGTGATTTTTTAAGGTCTAGAGTCTATGAGATATCCAATTATTTAAATATATTACAACTTACTGATATTTATAAGCATAAGCTTATCGATCCTTCTTAAATCACCTTAGTGAGGCCACAATCTGGTTAAGTTCTAAGTAAAAAAAAAATGAAAAACTCAATTTCACTTATAAATATTTGGATGAAAATCAATTTTCAAAACATATACGACTCTGCCTCAAGTAAAAGTTGAGGAGCTAGCCAACACTCGAATATAAAGTGACTTTCTCTTTTTAATTAAATTTAAAATTTATCTATTTTGAGTCAATCTAAACTATTATTCTATTAAGTACGATGGTGCAAATAGCCTCACCATTTTATTTACATTTTATTTTTTGGCCTCTCAAAATCACTCTTTCATACAATGACTCTCTAAAATTTTTTATTTTTAAATTATGATTTTTTTCTAATTCAATAGCTTATAGCTTATATTTTAATGCCTAATTAAAAAATGTAAATTCAATTATATAGAAGGAGAATTAACATCCCATAGAACTATCCAGAAGGGCTTGAAAATTCATATGTGAAGATCATGATTACTACCGCAATTAAAAATGCATAACAGACTATTCATTTGGCGGAAATACTAATTATAGTTCTATTGACGACAATGATCATTAGAATTCTCGTACTCTTCTTAGTGAGAATAAAATAAGAGGCTATGCGAGAAGAGTAGCGCTCTTGACGTTAAAGTTGGGATCATTGTACCATTAATATATTATTTTCTATTGCAAAAATGTGAAAAGGACATTAACCCTCTCTTAATTAATTTAGATTTTCAAGCCTTTTAACGATATTCTTCTTATTCTTTATATTATAAATTGAAGCATCTTTTTGCATATTCAATTAACTATAAAAAGAACAACAACATTAAAAAAAGCGGTAATATTGAAGCCTTTTTTTGGCGTATATTATCAAACTATCGCCCCCTAATATTTAATTTATTATTTTTTGGACTCTTTGTTGCTCAATAGACAATTCTAGATTATATATATATATATATGAGAACTATTTTTTTTTATCAATGATTATAAAAAAAAAATTCATGTATGCAACAACAACGATGAAACAAATTCCATCGCAAATTGAGAATCCATCTTAGTTGGATGGCAAACTAATCTCATCAATGCTTTGCAAGAAGGAAGTAAGGTTAATTTTTTTTTTTCCAAATAATTTGAAGAGATTCGCATACAAATTCTAATGGACTCTAAACTATACTATCACTCTATGAATTTAAGCTCTCAATACGTTTGTTATAATTCAATAAATTATACTTATATAAATTAGTAAAGTAATATCCTCACTTTTAGAACAAAAATCAAAGTAAAACATATTCTTCTTTCTAGCTAACACAAATATTACCTTTACTTTTCTTCTTCTTGATCTTTATTTTTATTTTCACACTTTTAAATAGATGAACACAATTTTCCTTTTTTTTGGTGCCCCCTTAAACTAATAGATGAAAACCTCTAAATACCTTTTGATCAACAAGATACTGAATGACCCACTTGAATAACGATTACATTTATGGGTAATAGCATTATTAACTGTTAAGATAGTTAGATAAGTAACATTTGGAATTAATGAGTATAGATATATGTTGTCATATTCAATCATGTATCTACATACCTTCTTGGGTTGGGAACTATAGCACTGTGGGCCTAACTTTTAGATACCAATATTAATGACACATGGCAGCATAATAGAGGGTGGTGATAGTGATGATCATGATTGCGATGGTGGGTTGATGATCAAGTTGCTTTTATTAATCTAGTTAGCTAGGTTGGTAACTGGTGTTGTCATCTTATCACAATGACAGCCCAAAAAATGACAAATTTTTTTTATTTTTACAGACATACGGAATAACAGGTGGTTTAATTTCACGCCTGGAAAGGCATTGCATGGGATTATATGATCTTTGGCAATTGACAGTTAAACAATATGATGTGTAAAGTTATTTTTGTTTTATATTTAGGTTCATGAATTTCACATTAATAATTTACCTCCGGTGCAAACGTCTACATCAAATTACTTGCGAACTTAAATTCAATCTTTTAACCCCACAAAAAAAAAAACAAAAGATTGATTTACAACAATACACTGTTGTTTTCCACAGTTCTTAATAAGTTGGGATTCTATAGAATATGAATGTTGGCATCGAAGAAAAATTAAATTAGATCTAAAATCCCATGATTCTTAGTTGAGTTCATATCGTGCTCGCCCCATGAATTGATTTTGATGCTGTATGATAGCTTAAGTCCAGTGATGTAGAATTTATCTCACTTAAAAAGTGAGGATCTTTTACCTTACCTACAATCGAACGCTGAACCTTAGAGATTTCATGCATCAAATGTATCATTAGAAGTTCTTAATGAAACATTTTCTATAATTCAAGATATAAAACTTTTACACTTATTTGTTATGTTGATATTGTAATTTTTAAATTATTACGCACATATTATATGGCCAAAAATATTATTATATTTTAAAATTTTTACATGCTTTCCAGGCTTTCACCGAAACTAGCGAGCAACTCAGCCTCATTTTATTCTATAATTCTTTTTTTTCAACATAATCAAAAGCTAGAACTTAGAAGCCTAGAACCAAATCTTATCAATATCAAACGGTAAAGAATAAACGTGCATGAAGTATCAAATAGGAAAGAATTAAAAGCATTTGGGCCTATTGCCAATGGGCTTGGACAAGCGATATCAAATATGGTCCATTTGCAGACTTACACGTGACAAGCACTCAAGAGAATCTAGTTGGGCTTTGACATTTTGATATATTCACAAATGCTAAAATTATCAAATATACTTTGTTTACCAATCTAAATAAATATCAATAATGAAATAGAATTTGATAGTTCGTAGGGAATATAACTTTTTAATAGTAATATATATTGATAAAATTAATAAAAAAATTTCATCATAATGTGTGTAATCAAATTAAATTAATTTTCAAGCCACACCAGCTATTATTTACTAAACACTTTAATAGGTTATTTTTTAAACTGCACATGCCCAACTTCAATACTGAACAAGATTTAAAAACTTTTTATTAATTAATTTTTTAAGTTAGTCTACATTCAAATTGAAATCACGAAAAACTTAAAAAAAATGTAAGGAAGGACTTGTGAGAATTATGGAAAAAACTTATGATGTCTTCACAAGATACAGCGCTTGTAAGGTTGTTTTTCACTTTCAAGGTTGTTTTTCACTTTCTTTATTACATTAAGGGAAGAAGAAAAACTTGGAGAGATGGTAAATTATAGGGGATTTTATGAAATACATGAAGTTGGGGTTTCATTAATTCCATCACTGCAGCACGGCTTGCTTTCATTATTATTCTGGAATTTTACGATTATGAAAATTTCTATTATGTAATCTAGACTTGTCTACTTAGAGCAAAGGCATTAATTAATTCCAAGAATGTATGTAACACCATGATTATTTGTGTATATATAAGATTAGATGTTCCAGATCATAATCATTTTTATCATCATGTATAAAATCATCCATTCTTTAAATGAATCAATTTTATTTTGTCAATGATGGTAATGAAGATTTATTCATGCGTTCTCTTGCTTTCTTGAGAGATCTCTAAGAGATTTTAGTCAATTCTTATTTATCCAATATTTGTCATTTTCTGGAAAAATAATTAAAGAACATCAACAAAAGGCCAATGAAATGTGAAAAATAAGGATTAATGTGTTGGTTTAGAAAGATTACCGATCCCCTAATGCTCGTGTTGATTTAAAAAGGTCACCATAATCATGCATAGGCCAACCAAGAGCGAAGCAATCAGATGAGCTGTAGGAATATCAAATTTCAGCTGACATCAAAACGTTTAAATTAAGAAGTCCAATAAGCTCAGAATTTCAAATTGTCGCTAATGGTAAGTTGATGCAAACCTGATCTATTAATTCATTCAGATTAACATTAGATAAGAAGAAGGCTTGCTGTATTTGTATATGTTTGCATGATATGCTCATAGTTCAAGTTAAATATGCATAAAATCTTTATTTGAGAAATTAAAACTTAAAACAATTCTTGATTATTTTAATTTAAAGTTATCCTTGTGCACAAATGTCATTGAGTTCTTAATTCTATCTTGATTTTTGATATATATATATATATATATATATATATATATATATATATATTTTTGAAGTTGAGATTAATATCAAGAATGCAGGCACCATAGTCAGAAATAGTAGTTACTAATAACTTAAAAGAGTAGAATTATATTAATATGAATTTGAGTATAATATAACAGAGGATGATCTATCATAAAAAGAAAGATACTTTAAGAGTTAGGAGAAATCTCTTGATTGTGAATAAAAAAAATAAAGAAGGCAAAAGACAAAAAAATGAGGGAAAAAAGACTACCAGTCTATTTAATAGAGATTCAATCGGAGATCAAAATGAAAATGATAGTTTGATTTGTTCATTCTATTCTTTGAGACTAAAGTTTTTGATATTAAGCGATTTCAGAATGAGTCTTAAATGATTTACCTTGTTTAAACAGACTTAAAAGATCATATTCTAATCTTTAATAGTTTTGAGTGATTAAAATTTAATTTTCTTGATTTTTCATGTATTATGATAGAAATTATCATCTTTTTTTGTCATTATTAGCATAAACAGTTCATTTTTAGGCATCTTATACACAAAAAAAAAACACTTATTTTGCATGTTCTTTAATTTTTCTTGCATGGTGATCAATATTTGATTACTAATTTTTGTCATACATGTTTGTTCATTACCCATTTCATCTTAAACTTATTACCCAATATATCATAAAGTACCTTCTTTACTTATATTTTGGATCCTTTTGGCAAAAAAGGGGAGCGATATTTATTTAGGGGGAGTCGCATTCGCTCTTATAAGAGAATTAGTTCATTCACGGGGAGTGGTGAATTTTTATTTGTCACTTTATTATTTATTTGGACTAACATGCCCTAATGTTTATTCTTTGGTTAGTTTTTTATTTGCTTGTGCGTAAGTTTTTGCTCCAGTGCCATAATATATTTTGAAGACTAGTTTGTTAAATGTTTTTATGACAACGATACTGAAGGGAGAGATTATTAAGATCTAGATCGTGTGACAATTTACGATTTATGTGCTTATTGAATTGTAATTTCTAAATTAAACTACATTAATTAGGAGACATCTTGATTTAGTAATTTTCTAAAATTAGGATTTAGCTCCTTTATTTTAAGAAGATTACTTTAAGAACAAGAATATTATTTTAGAAGAAAATCAGAATTAAAAAGGAATAAGGACTCTACTAGCTTCTTATACGCATATAACCCTTCCCTATAAATAATGTTGGTGTTGGAAGAACAGTGTGTAAATATTATCAGGTGAACAACATGATGAATATAGTATTGAGTGGATATTATCTGCTCAAATATTCATAGAGTTTTGTTCCTCATGCTTTCCATTCATCTTAGTTAATTCAATCGACATTGTTTATTGATTGGCCTTCAGGAGGGATTTTATAATAAGATTGCAGACAAGAAGATGAGTGGTGCTCGCCAAGCAAGTTTGACTAAGTTGATTCAACTGAGGTGGTGGCAAAAGTAAAAGCAGTCTAAAATCGTGTAAAAATTCAATAGGTTAATTATAATATCCCTAAATTTAGTGAATTAATTAATATCTGGACGTGCCTTCAATGGATGTAGGATTACGACCCAAGATACATAAAAATATTTTATGCTTTATTTTTCTCAATTTTTATTACTTATTAGTTTAATTAATTTAGGGTACGTAATAATTGACCTTCATCTATAAATACATTTAAATTCTTCTAAAAAGTGCTATCATTAAAAGACAAAAATAATAAAGTGTTAATTAAATTGAATACCTTCTCTTGTTTTTGAGAAATTCTAGAATACATAAAAGTAATACAGCCAACTAATATATATATAACATGTGCATTTGGATTTAATATAACTACCACTTGCATAATAAATTTTCAAAATAAATACACGCATTTTGTAGCATGATTTACTCTTTATATGACTGACATAATATCTCTCACACATTCTAAAATTTCTCCATCATTTTGATAGAGCAATCTTTAAATGACTAAAACCAAAGCCATCGAGCCCCGATCAAAACCTACGCATTCTCTCAAATTCATGGAACCAACACATTTTTTTGAAATACAAGCATGTATATCCTAACACGTTTTGCCAAAGGACCCAAATTTCATGAGCTACCTATGCTAATGATTCCATAAACCGCTAAAATGTGCAATTCTTTTATGGTGTGACTATAATCACTCCTGGCAAAATTTCATACGACTTACTAACACAATATGAATTAAGGCGATAAAAATGGTTGTTGGGTCAATCTTTATTAGGTTGGATCACTTACGAGTGAACCCATTAAAACTTATTCAATAAGAGGTCGGATTTGGGTTTAAGCATCAAAAGCCATATCACATGACCCATTAACGCTTAAAATTTAGTAATTTAGTAATTTTATAAATTTGATAATTTAAGTTTTTGATTTTGGACTAGTATTCTTATTTAAATAGTTATATAAATTTACGTTAAACATTAAGAATATTAAGGTTTTTATTATTTAGTATTATATTTTTAAAGAGCCTATTGTCACGGGATGAGTTTTGTTGCGCAGCAACCCGTGCGGCACTTAGACGACTTCTAGCACACAAGTCGCTAAGTAAGCTTTTTCGAACTTCTCAACTGACCAAGCAAGAACGCTTTGTGGAAATGTTAGGAGAAGTAAGAGCGTAATGGCCAAATCTAATTTTATTGCACACTTAAGAGTAATTTACAAGAGAGTTTTACAAGAGATGTAGAGAGCTTGTATGTGTTGTGTGTGTTGTGAGTAGGGGTGGGCATAAATCCACAACCCATGGGTTTACTCAAACTCAAACCAAATTAAATGGTTTGGGTTGGGTAAATCATGAAAATGGGTTAGATGTGGATTTTATATAAAAAACCATTTTATTATGGGTTGGGTATGGTTTACTCATGAATTATGAATAAAATCCAATCAAAATTTTCAAATGAAATAAATGAACACAAATCGATAAAAATATAACAAACAAACAATTATAAAAATATTATATTAACTAGCGAAAAATTTAAATTCCTCTTATATTAAAAACTAAAATTTTCAAAATTATCTTTTAATTTATTTAATATTATTAATAATTATTATTTTATTTATTAATTTAATATTATAAATTGACTTCCACCGGAAAGGTGCCGGACCACCACCGGACCACCGCCGGAGTTCGCCGGAGTAATGTCGGACCTCGCCGGAAGTTTACCGGACCACCGCCGGACCTCGCCGGAAGTTCGCCGGACTAATGCCGGACGAAAAATTTATTATTAAAGTGTACGTTCTTATTTATATAGAAATAATAATTTTTGTGATTAAACTTTATTTTGATTTTCTAGTATTCTTTAATTTAAGGATTAAGTTATTGTAAAATTTATAATTTTTATCCACTATATATTTTTATATTTTAATATCAATTTAATAATTAATAACAATTAATAACAAATAAAAATTATTTTGATAATAAAATTCAAACCAAACCCAAACCAAACCCAAATGATTTGGTTTAGATTGAGTTAAAAATATTTGGGTTGGTTTGGTTGGATCCAAGTTTTTATGGTTTGGTTTGAGTTGACTTAAAATTCAATCCAAACCAACCCATGCCCACCCCTAGTTGTGAGTGGTGTGATGGGTGTTGTACAAATGAGGAGTGCCCACCCATATTTATAGGTGTGGGAGTGCTAGCTCCAGAGAGTTCCTAACCACTTGTATAAATATGTAGGGAACTAAGTGGAGAATCCTAAAAACTTCTAGCTTATGTATAATTTGTAGAGAATTCTAGATTTTGGGCCATGGTGGATGATTTACTAAGCGCACCACGGACGACTTGTTATGTTTGTTAGCCTAAAGGGCTACACATAATGTAATTTTGATGATAACAAACACGTGTCTTTAGTAAAAATAATAAATATTGTATTTCACATCTTCATTGGTTTTTGAAAGATAATATTTATGTAAGTGAATCAAGTGAAATCAAGATTGAAGACACTCAACGAACAACGGCGAAATCAAGAATAAAGTTTGGAGCTCAATGGATAAATTATAGTGATAAATTCTTGTAAAACCGGTATGATTTAATTAATGTATGATTTAGCATTTGAGAAGTTCAATAGATTAATTTAATTAAATACTTTTCATAAACTAAAAAGTTTTATTTTTATAAAGAAATTATTTTGTGTATTTAAGTAATTTGGACTTAAATGACAAGATTTGAAATATTTGAGTTTAATATTATTTTGAAATTCAAATTTGGACTTATTTACAAAGGTTTGAAACGTTTCGGGGCATACCATAATTTATGATAGTTTGAGGACCCAAATGTAATCTATACACTTAAAATCCAAAGTTGGACAGAGAGGAAGCGGCTAACTGCCTCAGGGCTAGCGGCTAGCCGCCAGAGGAAAATCTCACATTTTCAATTTTTGGACTAAAATAAAAAATTTTAAGAACTTTAAAAAATATAAGTATTATGCTAAATTTAAAAAGGATCTTTATGCGAAATAATAAAAATTTTAGGATCATATCATTATTTCAGAAAGTTTTTAAAAGATAACTATTCTTAAGTAATTCTGAAATTGGACTTATTTGTAAATTTTTTAACATTTTGAATTTTAGTATAATTATAGAAAGTTTTGGGCTAAAATAAAATTTTAGAGAACAATGTTACTGTAGCAAATTCAAAAATAACGATAATATCATTGTTCCTGAGCGGCTAGCCGAATAATCAAGCGGCTAACCGCTTAAGCGCTGGAATTTGCCTATAACGGCTAGTTTTTGGGCTTTCACTATAAAAACTCAACTCAAACTTCATTTTAAGAACTAATACAAGGAAAAATAAGATCATATAACATATATTGAGCTTCCGTTTCATAAATCATCATTTGTTGAATCATCATTGAGCTATAATTTGTTATTCACTCTTAAAGAGAGTTTTATTGTTGTGAATTTCATTTCTCATCAAATTGTGAGTGTACAAATGTGGGAAACACTTGGGGTGAAGAGATTGGGAATATAATCTCTTGTTGTAAAGGTTCATTGACACCTTGGAAGTCATCTATAAACATTTGAAGCCTTGGGAGGTTTGGATAGTGAAAATCCTCAAGCCGGGTGAGCTCGGAGGCGTGGACGTAGGCGGGGATAGCTGAACCACGTAAAAATCCTTGTGTTCGTTTTTCTCTTCTCTTACTCTTTTAATATTGTGCTTGATTGAATTTATTGTTTTGATTTGATTAAGGCAATAGATTAAATTGTTGTGCGAATTATATTGCATAAATTTTAAAATCCCAATTCACCCCCTCTTGGGTTGCATAACTTGCATTTCAATGTTGACAGCCCATTTCTAAGCACAACTCGCTTCTAAGTACATCTTGCCTTTTGTGCTAAGCGCATCCCACTTCTAAGCGCACTCCGGCTCAAAGCAGACTTTTGCTAAGCGCACCCGTGCGTGTGGAATTAGCTTCTGCTGGTGGTAAATTTGAGCGGCCCACGACACTATGCTATAAATTGTTATTTTATTTCAAACAAACAATATATAACATTATTTAGAATAACTATTTGAAATTTACTAAATGGAGTGGATTAAATGTGTTAGTTTGGATAATGGTAACGAATGGGTTTAGGTTTATATTTTTTTGACCCAAATAATTTATTATTTTGCTTTGGATATATGTAATTTATCAATACAAAATAAGAACATGACACGAAATCGCTCCAACATGACCTATTGCCTGGTCTAGCTATAATATATCCAAAAGAGAAGTTAAGAGCAAGAATATTTAGTATGATTTTGTCAATATTTTTTTCAAATTTGATATTAATTTGAGAGTAAAATTGTACATCTTTTTTAGTTTCTTTAAAAATAAAAATAAAAATGCTTTTATAGGTTATTGATGACAATAATCTCGTAAACATTAATGATATTATTTTAGGGATATATAGTTATAAAAATTTTAGTACAAATAAATTTGCGCAAAGTAATTGATAGAGCACAATGGTTTTATTTTTTCAAAAAAAATAATAAAGGAAAATAGGTACCAAGGTGGGAAAGTTCAAATGAAAATTTGTAGGAAAATGCTACTTTACCGGGTCAAACCCTGAATTAAACTAAAACGACTCCGTTTTGTTTTTTTTTTTTCTTTCATTCTATCTAAAATGACGCCGTTTTAACTGGCCTCAAATTGCTCTCTTTCTCTTCGCCTCGCAGCCCCTTTTTCTCTGTTTCTCTTCCCCTTCGTTTCAGTTTGGTTAAGGCAAAATTAACAACAGCCCAAATTGCTCTCTTTCTCTGTCGGTGGTGATGCCTTCTGTACATTTATCCTGGTACACGTCCCCCAGACCACCACCCTGCTTCCTGTGTTTTTGTTCCAGATCTCTTACAGCCTCCTCTATATTGGTATTGTTTTCACCAATATCCTTACCATTAATACCAAGAGAATCATTGAAAAGCTCTTATGTTCCCCACCGTAGAATAACTTCCACTTCCTTTTGAGATCCAGATTTATTGACAAAAAGCTGATCAGGCATTAATTTCTTTTTTGCAAGCTGCAAGATGCGCTCCTCAACACTGGCACGGACAACAAGCCTGTATACTAAAAGTCTATTTGATTGTCCAATTCGATTTGCCCGATTCATGGCTTGAATATCAACATGCGGATTAAAATCAGAATCATAAATTCATGTGTGAAAAAATAAGAACTCTGAAAAAATAGGAGAGAACGAAGAGAAAGAGAGCAATTTGTCTTAACCAAGCTGAAAATAAAGGCTAAAACGACGTCGTTTTAGCTTGAATAAAAGAAAAAAAAAGAGATTGAAATGACGTCGTTTATCGTTTTCGGGGTTGACCTGAGACAAATAGCGTAACTCAAATTTGTATCCACTACCTCCTCAAAAATTTAAAGTAGGATGGCTAGCCAAAATAAAATTAATTAAAAATTACTTTATAAATGGACGAAGCCTCTGAAGGCATATTATAATTGATTGAATGAACACATCACTTAGTCTATATGACTTATTTGTATTATTATATATTTTAATTCAACCAATCATATTTTATATGTCATGTTAATTTGTTCAGAAAAAAAATTGTATAAAAGTGTGTACCTATAATATTATTTTATTTTACTATTAAACACAAGCTGGACATTATATTGGTTTCATGGCAATCATGTTATTTTTGTTTTTATTTGTATTTTTAGATCACGCATTTCATCTACTTGACCCCAAGACAGTTAGAAATTAAACTAAATTCTTTCGAAATACAAACACAGATTACACAGGATTGATCTTTATTATGTTGTTCCAAACAAGAAGGTTCTTACAACCAAATTAGTTTAAGTTTACCTTAAGGGACTTGGATCCAAGGTAGCAAATGCAAGTAATAGTTTATCAACTTGTAACAAATTCATGTTGTCTTTAAGCAAATTCACCCTGCCTCAATCCGATCTCATAGCCTTGTATTCACAATTGAAGATAGATCGAGATAACCGATCCACCGAAACCAGCAACTCTAACCCAAAAAGGCTTTCCCCTTCCAAAATTAATATCATACAATCCCTTACAACTGCACCAACCGGTAAACAGAATTCTATCCTTTACCTCGGCATATACTTGAGCTTCATCTTTGATTTTTTGACATAAGTTAGGGAACCCTCCGGCACCTTGAAGACCATTCAAAAAATTTCCATTCAATCTTGTTGTTGCTTTTCTCAGCTTGGCGCACCAAATCATCAAATTCTACTTCATCATCAGTGCATAATGTATTTACGTGGTAAATAATGTTTGTTGTATGAACGAGCTGAAAGTTAAGACATCACAAAACATATGTAAAATACAAAAGCAAATAACAAGACCTCCACAAGCAAATGATGTTACCTGTACCTTGGCCGCATGAGCTCCAGCTATTTGTCCACTTTGCTCATTTCCATCTACTGGAATAAATTTATTGATCAAGTATAAATCGGATTTGCTGAGAAATTCATTAAGAGAACATTTAGCTCGGGCCCCTTGGAAATAATCCCCTCATCATTACAGTCAATGGAGTAAATTTCGGTTAACTTTCCCACAAGTGCGTAATACTGAACTAAAGTTTCTGATTGAGACTGATTTGGCAGTTGCAATCTGTTGGAGAGAATAAGATCAATATTAACTGCCGCTCCAGAAAGGTTAAGGGCATAGTAAAAGAATAGGGAAAGATATCGGTGATTCTGATATTGATCCAAGACACATAGCTTGTAGAACATGAGATGGATATGGGTTGGAGAAGAGGGTTTGATGCACTATCTTGAAATTGTTTCAACCTCCATTGTCCTTATGAGGATTCTTAATTAATTCTCAACTTGTTTTACAATGCTGCCAATCTAGTCAGGTCAATTTATACAAAAGTACATCACTTGGCCAGGCATCAAAATGTTGGCTATTGACGCAGTAGACGAGATCTCTACAACAAAAGGTCCAGGCAATTCGTCGCTACAATTGTAACGATAAAGGTCCCATTTAACGCGGCTGACGTCTGCTTCTTACCTATTCTTATTTTTGTAAGTAACAGTATTTAGCCTTTCTGGGGCCACTTTCGGGATGCTTGTCGTAGATATTAGACCAGTAACATTTGATTTCTCACTATCGGACATATAGATTATAGTATAAATATTTTTCAGTTATTTCAGTTTATGGTTATTTCATTTTTTATGAAAATAAAATTTTGGTTTATTTACACTCTCATTTTAGTATGGTTTGATCTCACTAAAATTTAAGGTGGACCATATAGAATAAACACGTTAAAATCATATTGCGTGAAACTTTTATGCTACCCATCCACATAATGGTCTATCTCATTTAATTGTAGTGAAATAGTGACCATTGATGACTCAACTTGCAATAATCGTAACAAAAGCCGCTTTGATTCTATGTTGGTATGACTAATGGACTGAAATTGTAATTAATACAGTTCAGTAATGATAGTAAGGTTGAGCTCATATGGATATTTTTTGCAAAGAATAATTATAAGGTTATATATGTAGTCCAAGTGAGAGATTGTTGGATCCTTAATCTAATATCATTGAATTCTTAATCTAACGTTGTGATTATATGTGAATTATTATATGCTGTGGACTGTCATATAAGATTAAATCTAATTAAAAGTGATCTATTAAGATGTTTGGTAATTTGGGCTCAAATGTATCTAATAGAGTATGGGCCTTTAATGTGTAGAGACTAAATAATAATTTTTATTTTTATAAGCCGAGATAAGAATACCTAAAGACAACAGAAAAATTATCCATATAATTGATTATGGTCCTTAGGTCACACTTATCGTTATATTATTTATGATATCCCATAATTGTGTAGACCTATGTTTTGAGGATGATGGACTGTTAGACGATGGAATATCAAGGTCGGGGTTTGGTGCGTAGTTTGAATCCGAGGGAAGAAGGACAATAGGTGGAGATGCATGATGAATTTCAGAGGATTCTTTGATGAGAAGTTCATCCCAAAATTGAGATTCCATTACATTCTCCCCCTGAATGTCAGATTTTGGGTAATAAGGTTCATGTTCAAAGAAAGTGACATCCATTGAATTGTAGACCCTTTTGGTAATGGGAGAGTAGCATCTGTAACCCTTTTGGTTTGATGAATAACCTAGGAAGACACATTTGATGGATTTAGGATCTAATTTGGATCTATCTGGAGAATGATTATGAACAAAGGCTGAGCACCCAAAAACTCTTATAGGAACATTTGAGGAGATAAATTTAGTGTGAGGATAGGTTTTGAGGAGAACTTGATGAGGACTTTGAAATTGATGAACCCTAGAAGGCATCCGATTAATTAGGTAAGCCGCAGTAAGGACTGCCTCACCCCAGAAATACTTCGGCATATTGGATGTAAATAAGAGTGCTCGAGCTACCTCAAGAAGGTGGCGATTTTTTCTTTCAGCCACTCCATTCTGCTGAAGGGTATCTACACATGAGCTGGTATGTATTATGCCATGATGTGAAAGATATGACTCAAGATGAGACTTGAAGTATTCTCTAGCATTGTCGGTTTTAAAGACTTGGATTTGAGCATTGAACTGAGTTTGGACCATTATATGAAATTTCTAGAAGATATGGTTAACTTCAGATTTTTCTTTCATGAGAAATATCCAAGTCAGACGAGTGTGATCATCCACAAAAGACACAAACCAACGAGCCCCTGTGAGGCTTTTAATTCTTGATGCACCCCATACATCACTATTAATCATGGTGAATGGACGGGTAGGTGAGTGAGAAATTGAAGGAAAATTTGCACGTGTATGTTTAGCAAATTGACATATTTCACAATGAAATGAATTTGGATTTTTATTGATGAACAGTTTAGGAAATATTTTTCCTAGGTACACAAAGTTGGGATGGCCGAGGCGAAAATGCCACAGCATGATTTCATCCAAATTATTGACACTAGAATTGAAAATAGAAGAATGAAGTGACGGTAGACTCTTTGATACACTAGTGGACATGTTGCAACTTGAGTAACTAGTTTGTCTACTTGGAAGATTATTGGCTCTAAATAAGTAGAGACCTGACACCAATTCAGCACTGCCAATCGTCTTCCCCGATTCCATTCCCTGAAATTCACACAAGCGTGGGAAAAATTTAGCAACACAATTAAGATCTTGGCTTAATTTTCTAACTGAAAGTAAATTACAGTCCAGATTTTGAACGCGTAGAACAGGGGTGAGAATTATATCTTCTGTTAGATGAGCAGATCCTATTCCCAAGACCATGGAGAGAGAACCATCTGCTATACGAACAGAAGAATTACCCGTTTGAGGACAGTAATTGTGCAAGAGTGTTGCATCCCCTGTCATATGATCGGATGCGCCAGAGTCTACAACCCATGATTCACCTTAGTCACTGCTAGTATTCAGAGCAACAGGAAAACTACTTCGCTGTGCCTTCATACTGGTTGCTTGAAGTTGGCTAGTAGATTGCGAAAGACTATGGCAGATCATTTTCTGCAGAATTTCCATTTGTTCTTTGCTGAATCCACTTGTTTCACTTGAAGTTTTCTCCTCCGTTGATGAAGCTGCATTAGCACGGCTTTCTTTATCACGGTTAGGCTTGTTTGGCTTCCAATCAGCTGGTTTCCCGTGAAGTTTCCAGGAACTTTCCTTCCAGTGTCCAGACTTGCGGCAGTGGTCGCACTAGGGCCTTCTTCGTTGTTGACGGTTGTCATTGGAGCTAGTGTTGGTTCCTCGGACAGCAAGCGCATAACTGTCAAGTAGTGACAGATTAGTTGTAACTTCTTGAGATCCCATCATCACCTTGCGCCTGCTTTCTTCACGCCTAACCTCAGAGAACACGTTTCTAATACTGGGCAGTGGTTTTGTCCCCATAATTCGTCCCCTTACTTCATCCAACTCCTTGTTTAATCCTAACAGGAATTTGAAGATCCTTTTTTGCTCCACAATTTTTTTTGTAAGTGATTGCATCATCTGCACACTTCCATGTATGAGTATCAAACATATCAAGTTGCTTCCAATGCCTTGTTAGAGTGTTGAAATATTGTGTGACAGAGAGATTCTCTTGACGGAAATCATGCAAGATAGTCTCAATTTGGAATAGTTCTGCTGTGTTCTCAGAACTTGAGTATGTCTCCTTTGCTGCGTCCCATATTTCCTTCGCGGTGCCATAAAGAAGAAAGTTTTCACCTATATCATTGTTCATGGAATTTATCAGCCATGACATAATCATGTTATTGTCACTTTTCCACAGCCTGTATTATGGATCTTCTTTCTCAGGATTTTCAATCTCACCGGTGAGATATTCATCTTTACCTTTCCCGGAAATAAACATTAACACAGATTGGGACCATTGGAGGTAGTTCTGTCCATTTAATTTATGGCTGGTAATGAGAATGGATCCAGATTCGGAATTACCATGGGTGGCTGTCATCAGGGTTGAATCTAATTTAGATGTGATCTCAGAGGAGGAGGTTTGCAACGCTGCTCCTATTTTTGTCATGTGAAAATATTGCAGGTGAAGGCTTGAAGAATAGAAGATCTGTAGGATATTGATTGGAATGAGAATAAGGAATGAAATTTACAAGATTAGGTTTTTAGAGGAGGATCGTATGAGGCTCTGATACCATGTAAATTTCAGAGAAAAAGAGTTATTCTCATTAGGTATTATTCCAAAGAACTACATGAGTACATATATATTAAGGTGGCCGGTATTCTAGCTCATTATAAATTCCTTCAAATTAGGAATCCCACTAAATTTAGGAGACTAACTAAAATTAGAATTAGTCAACAACTAAATCTCCTTAATAGGTAATAAAGTAATAAATAAAATCTAAATGCTAATATGTACAATGATTCTACACCATCTAATTTAGAACCCGGAGTACCCCGCATAATTCGAAGTGCCCCATACAACTTGAGGATAACTCGAGATACCCCACATAACTCGAGGATAACTCAAGGTACCTCACATAGCTCGAGGTACCCCATCTAGCTCAAATATAATTCGAGGTACCCAACATAACTCGATATATGGGGTACCTAATAGATCAGATTCGAAGCGAACGAGGAAAGTCCTCTGAAAAGTCCGCCATGAGAAATGTCTTCATCGCTTGAAGGATAATATTTAATTTTGTCAGGATTAAATATTAAAACATTGTACTAAAAAGTTGTAATAGCTGCCTGTCACCTCTGTAAAAAATGAAGGATGTTGTCCCAAGGACAGTGGTCCTCAGTCGCCTTACTAGACAACCATTGCTGAGGTACCCTGGACCACTCTCCAGCATGTGCCACGTACCCAAAAGAATAAGATACGCCGCAAATGCCTTATTGATTCCCAAACATGCACATAATGGCTCAAAAATCATAAAAAAGGTCAAAGGACAAGAAAGACCTGAAAAGGGACAGCCAATAGCCATAAAAAAATGGGTCACATGGCAGCTGAGGTACTCAATATATAAAGATGTCCACGTTCTGCTCTCTTTATTCTTTTATGAATACTCACACTCCACAAAATAAGCCTTCTTCAACCTTAAATTTCGATTTACAGAGGGTTGGCAAACTCTCTTTACTATAAAAATTTTGAGTTGCTAACTTGAGCGTCGGAGTGTGAATGTCGGGGCACCCCGGCTTCACTTCTAACCTCTATTTCATTATTTTGCTGGCGTAAAAGCTCGTTTCAAAGGATTTCTTTTCTTGATTCAGACCCCTCATCACCATCACCATCTCCCTCAACCATTCTCAACCCCTCTTAATTTCAGAAATACCACACAAAACAAACTAGCGAGGTACCCCGGTTACCCAAAAAAATAAATTTATTGTTCTAGATATGTTTTATCTTTTTCTACCCCTCAAAATTTGTCTAAGATAATAATATTAAGGAATCTTTTAATTAATTTGTATTCTAGTTTAATTTAGTTTCCTATTTAGAGTTTTATTATTTAGGCATTGCTTATTTGAATAATATTCTTAATTTAGGTATAAGTTTTATTAAAATACGTTTTCTAATCAAATTAGGATAAGTTTTAGTTAGTATAAATAAGTGTCTTTTGTAGCTTTTACAAGCAGAGAGAGATGCTCGATTTCAATAATATTTTAATTTTCAAATCCCTTTTTAAGTATTTGAGTAGTTAATTCTTTCGGTATTATATTGAATCAACGAGTCTTAACCCCTAAAGTCGTGGCATACTTTTGATTCAACGTGAATTTAATTATTCTTTTATTCCGATATTCTCTAGAATCAACATAATATTTTAAACATTAAACTTCTATTGCATCAGCTTGGTATCAGAGCTAGAACTTGGTATCACCAATCTAACCCCATTTACCACCAAACCTTTCCTTTTTTCCTTTTTGATTTTTTCTGTTTAGATTTATTAAAAAAAATGAAACAGAAGCAAAAATTTCAACCTGTGGCCATTGTCCAAGGCTGTTGGCTTTAGTTTCTATCACTGATTCGGACATAGCCACCACCATTCGGATCAAAAATCACTGGTCGTCAAACCTCAAGCATCTACCACTGCTGATCAGCCACATAATGCCGGAAAAATCGCCAAAACAGACGGGATAATGTCGCCGCCGTTCACCCGTTTTTACAGCGTTACGGCCGTCATCACCACCGCCAACCAACTCCTCTCCATCAGCTGAACCTTTCTCACCTGCGTCGATCGACAGAAATCAAAACACTACCTTTTTGGACTAACCACCACCACCATCATACTTACCGACCATAAATCTTTCAGATCCGCCCATTCTTGTCCAATTGTCCGATCACCGTCGTTGTAACCCTATATTTTGCTTATTCATAGTTTTGACCCAATTCTTTCATTTATACCATTATTGTACTTTTGTTTTCTGATCTGAGCACAAAAAAACCCAAACAACCACCAAAAAAAAGGAGAAAAAAGAGAGAAAATAGAAAAAAATTGACTAATAAAATCACAACATTGATGTGATGGTTTCATCTTGAGAGATGTTTTAGTTAAGATGTTGAGGATTTTGCGTTTGATTTCTCAAGATTTAGAGAAACTTCGAGATTAAAAATCTCTACACAGTAGGCCTATGGATTTGATGAAGTTGTTCGTGATATATGTTATGAGGATAATGAGGAAAATAGTAAGTTTATTTCACTCGACAATATTATTTCTTCCGAGGAGAATATTAATTGGCCATTCACGTCTATAACAAATTCTCCACATACATACTTTAATTTGGATCAACCACTAAAATTTGATGACTATATTGATCTTATGGAACAAGATGAAGTAGCAGTTGATACAGTCTCATGTTATTCACTCAATTCAAATGGGGAGAATTATCATAAGATTTTTCAACAAATTCAAATGGGGAGAATCATCATATGATTTTTCAACAAGTGGAAAATTTTAAGAAGCACTCTTTTGTTATGGGTTTTTCCTGAGAGCTTGGAGGGATGTTATGACAAGGCATTTTTAGAAAAATTGTTGATTGAAGATTTTATCTCGCGTTGTTGGATAGATTGGATGGATATAGTCACCAAGGTTGGAAAGTTCAGGGTTATTCATCAGCATCGACGTTGTAATTTAAAGATTAATCTTAAGGCAAATAAAGATTATCTTGAAGACTACAACGAGCAAAATTTGAGGACGAATTTTCACCACCTTGGCGGGAATGATGCAGAGCAAGAAATTAAAAAAATCCTAATTAGATTTAAATTTATAATATTTAGGAATATTTTAATTAATTTGTATTCTAATTTAATATGGTTTTCTATTTGGAGTTTTATTGTTTAGACATTGCTTATTTGAGTAATATTCTTAACTTAGGTATAAGTCTTATTAAAATAGGTTTTTTAATAAAATTAGGATAAGTTTTAGTTAGTATAAATAAGTGTCTTTTGTAGCTTTTACAAGCAGAGAGAGATGTTCGATTTCAATAATATTTTAATTTTCAAATCTCTTTTTGAGTATTTGAACAATTAATTTTCGGTATTCTGCGGAATCAACGAGTCTTAACCCCTAAATTCGTGGCATTCTTTTGAATCAACATAAATTTAATTGTTCTTTTATTTCGATATTCTCTAGAATCAATGGAATATTTTGACATTAAACTTCCGCTACATCAGCACGTGTCCGTACAATACAACAGGACACGAGCACTCTTTGGTGGGGCACGCAGCACGGTACGACTTGCATGTGAGCTAGGCCGGGCTTAGAATTTTAGACACGTTGGCCTTAAAAGCACGACACGATTAGAGATGAGCTAAGCATGGCATGATGAAAAAGCTCGCAATAAGTACGTTTTATTTTGTAATGAAAGTAAATTTAAAAATTTTATGATTTTACAAATATTTTGAAGTTGAATTTTTTAAATTCATTTAATTCTTAGTTTAAAAAAATACTATAATTGATTTATATTTATAATTTATTAAATAAATAATTGATATCATGTTTCTATAAATATGCATTAATATTAGTGTGAACTATGATCTATAACTATGTGTAACTCCAAGTTAACAATTAAGTTAACCCTTAAGAAATTTATTATTATTATTATTAAGTATTGAAAAAATTTCTGATCCTATAAGGTCAAACTTAGTAATTAATATTACATTTTTTTACTATTATTAATTTATTATTATTGAATATGGACTTGTGTTTTGAATTTTTGATTCTATTAAATTTGAATAAGGCATAGATCTAAGAAAAATAAATAAACTTGAAAAAAGTACGCCAACAACTTCATATGCCCTTTTAAAAAAAAGTTAATGGTTTTTTTTAAGGCACAACACGACAGCCTAAGCAAAAAAATTTAGACATGATGCAACAGGACACGAAACACATAGTGGCCACAAGCACGAATGGGCCTTCCTTTGATGCCGTCCCAGCCCATTAGCCATCTCTACCCATAACATAAAGTAGTGAGATTTTAAAAATCACTGACCATATTAAAATTAGAGATACACTAAAAGATTAAAAAAATTAATTTTAATATACTATATAATAAAAGATACTACATTAAAATTTATGTTTTTTATCTTTAATTTTAATATAATTAGAGATCCAGATTGAAAATTTTATATATATGTATAACCCACTACATATCCTTTTAAAGTGAATTCTAACAATAGCTCTCAAAAAAGAAAAAAATGGAGGTGGAAATAATTTCTAGAGAGTGCATCAAACCCTCTTCTCCAACGCCTCTTCATCTCAAAACCTACAACTTCAGTCTCTTAGATCAATTTCGCAATCATATTTTTGCCCCTAGGGTCCTATACTATCCCCTAATTAACCTTTCGGATGCAAGTGTTATTGATCATATTGTATCCAAAAGATTGCAACTACTTAAGCAATCTTTGTCCGAAACACTAGTTCGATTTTACCCATTAGCCGGAAAGATGACAGAAAATTTTTCCATTAACTGCAACGATGAAGGGATTTATTTTGTCGAAGCCCGAGCTAAAAGTCCTCTCAATGAATTTCTCAACAAACCCGATCCCTCCATGACTCATAAATTCTTTCCGGTTGAGGGCGGTGAGTCATTGACTGGACGAATTGCGGGAGCACACGTGGCTAAGGTAAAATAACATCATTTCCCTGCGGTGGCCTTGTTATTTGCTCATGTTTTTCACATATGTTCGGCGATGGCAGATCCTTCAGCTTGTTTATGAAGAGTTGGGCTGCCACTGCTCGTAAGAGTAATACTGGAGCGGCTGTAATGTGTCCAAACTTTGATGCTTCTATTTTATTCCCTCCGAATGAAGCATCCCCAAGAGAGCTAAATTGGAATAGCTTGTTCACTCGATTTTTCGAAACTGGTAGATTCGTGATGAGGAGATTTGTATTTGATGCCAAAGCAATAGCCGATCTCAAAGCCAAGGCAATTATTAGCTCATGCGTGCAGAATCCAACACGTGTTGAGGTTGTTTCGGCACTGCTTTCCAAGCATATCATGGCTACCTTCAAACTAAAATCAGGTCTTCACTAGCCAACTTTACTGACCCATGTTGTAAATTTGCGTCCAAAAGCCAGGCCTCCTATGCCTGGTAATTTAATTGGAAACATCGTTTGGCATACAAATGTATTGTGCGAAGATGAAGAAGTAGAGGCAAGCAATAACAAAACTTGATGGAGACTTTTTGAAGAGCCTACAAGGCAGTGAAGGGTTTCTTACGCTTTGTAAAGCTATTGAAGATGAAGCTGAAGCTTATTATGATGTCAAGGATAGAATACTGTTTAGTAGTTGGTGTACTTTTGGTTTTTATGAAATTGATTTTGGATGGGGAAGGCCTACGTAGGTAAGTTGTGTTGGATGAGATGGATCAATTATCACGCACTCACCTACTATCGTTCTCACCGATACAAGATTGAGGGATGGGATTGAGGCATGGGTGTTTTTACTTGACGACGACATGGCTTTGCTAGAAGTTGATAAAGAGTTGCTTGCATTTGGCACCTTGGATCCAAGTCCTTTCGCACAAAATTAACTATTTGGTAAGTCCGGTTGTTCTGAATGATCGAAATCCCTATGCTTTGAATTAATCTCAGTTTATATTATGTGCTTGTATTATTGGGGAAAAATTAGGTTTTTAAATTTTTATAAAACCTTTTTAAGGACCGCTCTCATATAATATATAAGAATTTGTATTCTAAAAATCGTACATTGAAAATCCGAGTTGGCTTTTTCCGCTGAAGTGATTTAGGCTCCTAGATCACGATCTGCCACCACCACTCCTGTTAGATCACGATCCGTCACCACCAAGCTTGTTAGATCACGAACTGCCACCAATGATCTTCCAAGTTATCACTTAAGTTCGATCTGCAGTTGACGTGTGGGCGCCTTTATCACTACCAAAGCAATTAGCATGAGAAAATTTTTCTCTCAACAATGGAGAGAAAAATCTTATTCTCTGATTTGTGTAAAGTGACATTCTATTTTCTTTAGAGAAAATAAACCTTATATATCTCCCTTTAGTGAAAACTATAGGCTCCAAATAATTCCCCAAATTAAACTCACGTTTCTTTTTCTTTTAATAAGGGACCCACCATGTAAAATAATGTAAGGCCCCTTACACATAAGCTAATTAAATAGAGTCTCCCACTAAAAGATATAATTAGGTTTTTGACCCAAATAGCTAGTTATCTTGCTTATTAGTCCAGTAATAGTGCAGTCAATTAAATGAGCTAACCCGGGAATCATTTGGGAACATACAATAGTGGCTACAATAATTAGGTCTGTAATTAAACTAGTCCAATTATTTAATTCCAAATATACTCCACTAAAAGATTGGAACTGACTTCCATAATTGTATGCTCGAATAATAATTCGTCCCAAGCCACATTGATTTCTTTACTGCAAAATCCTTTGTACCACATCGTTAATTAAATTGATATCTCAACTGTTCAATCAATTTAATAACATCTTATTCCTTGATCCTTACTGGTTTTCTCTAATGATCATTTTCAACATACTAAATATGTCGACACACTCTGGCCAAAGAATTCTATGATCAAATGCTGAAAACCTATCAAGAGATGTGTTGTACAAATTCTATATTGTTAATCTATAACTCCAATACTCATAATTGCTCCCACCAAGATACTGGGTAATCTTGACCACAAGGATGTGTCGTGCCCATTGGTAACTCAAATGAAATAACAATCACAATCATGGAATCATAATTAACTCAAGATTAAGATTACAGTAAAATCAATGCCTATGAGATTTAATAAGTCTGACAATTATTACAAAATTAATAAAATCTCATATGTGATCCAGTTCAATGTAGTCGCACTACATAAATAAATTCATACATGATTAAGACAAATCATTCAATGAATTTATTATAGTTTATACCTAAAAAAAGTGCCCAACTTTATTTATCAACTGCGAACTAAATTTATTTAATCATAAGATAACTTGTATTTATGTCTTCTGTGAATCCACATGGTGATCACATAAATACATATAATATGATTAAATAGACTTTAATACAAATATAAATGCAATTAAGATATTTGAATAAAATACCTCATTAATTTTATTAATTAGAAAAAATGTTTATTACAATTAAATAAACACATATGCTTTTAAAGAGCATAATTTCCCAACATGTATTTGTCTTCAAATACTTGGTGAGTGGTTTTTAAAAGAGTTTTTTGAAACTGATTGTTTGAGTTCGAATTATGAGAAAAATTAGAGTCCACCATCTGACCTTTAAAAAAAAAATTCTTGTATTTCAGGAGTATTTAATGTGTATTCTATGAGGTGTTTGATAAAAATAATAATAATTGATACTGCCGCTTGCAACCCAAGGAGCATAGCAAAATATTTCTTAAAATCACCATTAATCCACGAAAAGCGGTTGTTATGAACTTGTGATGATTTTTTTGCTTTATTGTTTATTTCCTTGCAAGTGGCTTGCCAAATGTTTACTAAATTGTCTATGCTAGACAATTTATTTAATAAAAGGTAAAATAACATCAATTATGTAATTAGCCTTACCCCCACAAAAGGATGAATAAGGAATTCATAATAATTTTATATTTTTGTCTTGTTCCTTATCTGAAGAATCTTCAAACAAAAATGAAGATATTTTTGGGAGATTTTATGAATCCCCATCAGGAAATAAGAGTTTCGATATGATCTATATATAAGAGAAGTGACATATACATGAAATCAGTAATATCTAGAGAATTGAAGGCAGTTTCAAATTCATGTGATTTGGTTTAGTGTTCTTGCAATACTAAACTAATCATTGAAATCTTATTGTCCAATAAAAATTATAAATAAGCAAGCCATCAGACAGAAAGATGTTTTCACCTACCAAACGGTTGTGGCTCAGTTGTCGACGTATGATGGATAAGTGGGAAGAGCTCTCGGGTTCGATCTCCACTAAACACACCATTTGGGAAGGATAAAAAGCTTTAACTGTGACTACACCCCGAATCCGAATTAGTCGGGACCCAATGCGATAGCCAGAAACCAGGTGGTTTAAACCAAAAAAAAGAAAGATATTTCCACCTTATTATTTTTATAAATCTATACCACTTCTAGAAAATAATTATACTAGTTCACATTATCACAAAGGTATATAAATTAACAAAAAAAATTTAGACAACTGTTTAATTAAATCATTATTACATTTTTTTCAAACTAGATATCTTTGATCATTACGCTTACTTTAAGATAACTATTATTAAAGTATTTTTGTCCTTATAATGTTAGATGACTAGATTATCCCAAGAAATGTGGTCTCTTGTATCCATAGTTTAGGTGTTTAGCTATATTTTAAGAAATAACGTGCACTTATCATCACCCGACTCCTTTGTGAATAGGGATGGCAAAAGGCGGGCTCGGGTTTTTTTTTTAAATTTTTTTAAATTGTTGTGAGTTTGAAAAGAATTAATGATCAAGAAGTTGTTATAATCATAAATAAATTAAAGAAAATGAATATTTTAAAGTAAAATAATAAATAAAGCACACAAGCTTAGAATTTTTTTTTAACGCTGGATTCTCTAATTCAAACACTTTTTTAATTAATTAATGTATAAGAGAGAGTTTAGTATCATAATTTTACCTTTTCTGAATCATCATTGATTTATAAATTAAGAATTTAAGTTTTCTTTTCTATTTGTATGTTACTTTTGAATTTTAATTATATTATTCTAATTTATATATATATTTTTAAAAATAGTGGGTCTGGACTTTTTTTCTTGAGTCCTTGTCCACATGAGGGCAGGGTCGAAGCCCGCGAGCCCAGGCTTTTTTGCCTACCCTATTTGTGAATTATCATCCAAAGTCCGGAAGTAAATAATATAATCCAAACCCTTGACTTCATATTATTCTTAATCCTTTACTTCTTTTATTTTCCTTACAAATTCATCCCCCAATTCACAATTTGTTTTCTTATATAATTAATAGTTCTCTACTTGAGGCTCCATTTTCTTTTTGGAAGCTTAATATAAGGATTATATAGAAGAAGGATAAATTATCTTTAAAGGAGAAGCTAAGGTCTAGCTTTAGTAATAGATAGTACTCAGGTCTTGAGTTTGAACTTCACTAGTAGGCACACACACACACACACACACACACACACACACACACACACACACACACACACACACATATATATCACTAAGGTGCGGGCGCTCTCATTATTTTAAATGCGGATACTGTGGTTAAGTTGTGCGGTTTAATAGCATTAAAATTTGACTCTATTAAACCCAATGGCTTAAAAAGTGTATTCGCATGAAAAATAAATAAATAAATAAATAAGGGTACCTGCACTAGAAAAAGACTACATGTATATAAAATTAAGACTCATGTCTTGAGTTTGAACTTCATTAGTATACAAAGTCTAACGGAAAAAAGTATTTAGGATATACAAAGAGTCAAAATCTGGCACCTATAAAATAACATTGAATTCTCATATTCGATTATCATACTTTTCATTGGACCTACCTAGTGCAAAAATATTCCCATACGGATTGCCCATTCATTGTTAAAATATATATCTTCTTTGAATTCTTTAAGATGTCCACCACTTGTCCAAAGTACTGAAAAACTTTTGGAAATGTACAACGAAACAAATAATTTGTTATGTTGGGTTTCCAAGCTCTGGGTTTGAACTTAGTTTGTCGTATAGAGACTTACAATTCAGCTTCCAGCCTTTGGGTTTTTGAAAGGGATGTTGGTCTTCATTATATGCTTCATATTTTTTGTTTTCTAGTTTCTATTTCAGGGTGTTAGGCTGTTTTGTCCCCGATTCTCTCGGTTGTTTTATTACTTTTAATTTATTTTAATAAAAGCCTCTCTTGATCTCGAGGTTAATTTATTTGAGGGGTAAAAAAAAGGTAAAATGTAGTTCGCATAAAGCTATGGACAATATGATTGCATATAATGTTATTAGGAGCTAACAAATTTTTCATAAACCTCATTGAAGTGGGGCTATTTATTAAATTAAAACAGATAATATTAAAACTAAATCATTATAAATACTTATATACATGCGGACATCCTTATTTTTTTAATGCAGACATGTTATAAAATCATATGATTAAATAGAGTAATTGTTCAATTCACTACAAACCTATATAGTTTAATAGAGTGTTTGCATTAATATTATTAAAGCATATGGTATCATAATATGTATGCATGAAAAAAATGAGTGTGTCCATGTAAGAGACAGACTATATACACACACTGGGGATAATTCCATTATAGTATATTGCTTAAATTGGTTGTCTTAAATTAAAAATGGAAACAATAATGGTGTGTTTACATGAGGGTTTAGGGAATGTGAATGAACCCATGTTTACTTGACAAAATATAAGTTAGGAATGAGAATAAAATGTGTGGATTCCACATAATTTAGGAATAAGAAATTGAAATCTCATTCCCATAGGGGGTTGGGAATAAGGATTCCCATTCTTTGAACTGATTTTTTTATCCTTCTAATTTTTTGTTAATATTTTCCGAATTACCCTCGTTAAAATCACAATTAATTTTATTATTTTAATTGTCATTATTATTATTAAATTTTATTAACTTTATTATTAATTATTGTTATTATTATTTTTATTAATATTATTATTATTAACGTTTATTATTATTAATTTTATTTTTTTAATTAATATCATTTTTATAATAATATTTATAAATATATTTACTTAATGAAAATTACATTATTTAATACTACGAGTATTTTGGTAAATTGATTCTCACTCTCATTTATTTTATCAAGTAAACACATTAATGATATTTCAGCATATTCTTATTCCATTTATTTTTGTCAAGTAAACATTAGAATCACATTTCCATTCCAGCTCATTCTCATTTTCAACCTATTCTCATTCCACCTCATTTTCATTCCATAAAATAAACACAACATAAGAAGAATCCTCCGGCAAAGAGCAAATCTTCACAATGAGATACTACGAAGAATTAAAAAAAAAAAGAATCTACAATAGAAAGAATCCCTGTGTACATGACTACATGCTGTACATACACACACGCACACAAATCTATATATAAACACATATATCAAACGTTAATACTTTAATCGAAGAAGAGACACGTGAAAAGCTCGCTTGTTGATTATTAATGGTCAACATTTTGACACTTGGCCACGTGATGTGAACTTGTTTAAATTCCCTGCCGAGGTCGGCAGAATTGTAAAACAACTTGAAAAATCGAGAAAATTGGATCAATATGTAATTGTCAAATGGAATAGAGAAGAAGCAGCAACGTGGACCTGGACTTGGCCGTTAAAATTTTGGTTCGAAGAACATACAGAATCTTTTTATCACATGTGATATTTAAGAATCCAACTACCAACAACTTTTTTTTTTAATTCGTTTGCTGCACATCCCACGTGCAGCAAAATAATGGCTTTTGGATTCATATCCATAGGCACCAAAGATCCTAGATGCTTTTTTAATCTGGGAATTTTGGATTTGAAAATCCCTCTTTATATATATAGTAATTTTTTAATAAAAGAGCCCTTATTTTAGTATAATAATTAGTAAAAGACAACTTGAAATGATCCATTAAACTTATTAATAAGGATGTTGCTGAAAATTCAATAGAATTCTCTGTATTTTTCACACTTCCATCTTGTAAATATGCAAAATAAGGACTCTCAAAATAATTCAATAGACAACCAAATTGATTAATCAACATTCTCAACATGATATTGCACTTCATAGTAAACAATATATTTAAACGTTTTCATCCTAAATGATCTCATCCAAATATCACTCAACATCTATAAAGTATCCAAAGAGTATATTCTAGTCAATGCCAACAAACATTAAACATTGAATTTAAAAATAACTATAGTCGTTGGGTCGATTAGTGCACCTACAACCTCGTGGGAGAGGAGGAATATAATAAAATGAGGTAAGTATAAAATTTGGTGAGTGGATAATAGGTTCTGAAAATAAACTTATTTTAAAATAATTATACTATTGCCATATACAATATCTCACACTGTACATAAAAACATAAGTAAAATGTTTAAACTTTAAATCAAGTAATTGGTTGATACTGTACGTAATAATCATGAAATCATATCAAAAGACTATAAATATGTGATTCTAAAACTTTCATTAAACAAATACTCAGGAAAATAACCTTATCATACTCAGACCTCATATTGTGTGATAAATAACATACTAAAAGTGTGTTATCTGAAATGCTAGTTATGCAACCCAAGAGGAGAGGTGAATTGAGTTTTTAAAACTTAAGCTAAATAAATCGCACAACAATTTAATCTAATGTCTTAATGAAATAAAAAAATAATAAATTTAACAATACTCAAATAAAAAAAATAAATTTAACAATACTAAAAAATAAAAGAGTAAGGGAAGAAGGAGCAAACACAAAGATTTTTACGTGGTTCGGCAATCCTGGCTTACGTCCACGCCTCCAAGCAAACCAAGCTTGAGGATTTCACTATTCAAGCCTTCCAAGGCTTCAAATGTTTACAATTAACTTCTAATGTGTCAATGGACCTTTACAAGAGATTATCCCCCCATCTCTTAACAAGTGTTTCTCACACTCAAACTCTCATAAAATTGATAAACAACTCTCTTTTAGAGTGAATATACAAATGATAGCTCAATGAATATTTAATCTTTGATGATTTGCGAATTGAAAGCTCAAAATATGTTGTTTCAAACTTGTTTATGCTTGTAAAAGTCTTAAAATTGAAGTTGGATTTGAGTTTATATAGCTTAATCCGAAAAATTAGCCGTTATAGGCAAATTCCAACAAGCAAGCGGCTAGCCGCTTAATTTAGCCTGCTCTCTGCTTCAGAACAGTAAAGTTACTGTTAAATTTGAATTTGCTGCAGTAACATTGTCCACAAAATTGCATTTTGCCCAAAACTCTCTGTAATTATACTATGGCCCAAAATGATATAGAACTTCACAAATAAGTCTAATTTTAGAATTTCTAAATAATACCTGTCATTCCCAAAACTTTCTGACATTATGATATGACCCAAAATATAATAATATTTTTAAAAGAAATCCTTTTAAAACTTTAACAAAATGCTTATAAATTTCAAAATCTTTTCAATTTAGTCTAAAATTTGAAAATATGAAATTTTCTTTAGGTGGCTAGCCGCTAGGCCTTAGGCGGTTAGCCGCTAACTCTCTATCTATTTTTAATATTTATACTTTGGCACTAAACTTTTAGAAATTATAGTATTACCCAAAATGTTTGAAAAAATTATAAATAGGTCTAAATCCAGAACTTAAAACAAGACTTATTAAAATCAAAGATTGCAAATTTTTTTGATTTTAGTCCACATCTTAAAAAACAACTAACTTCATAAAATATTTAGCTTATACTTGTAAAACATTTGATTTATGAAAAAATAATGATTTATTAGACAAAATCTTGAGCTTCTCAAATGCTAAACCATTGATATATTAAACCATACCGGTTTTATAAGAATTGTCAGAATAATGAGTCCGTTGAGCTCTAAACTTTATTCTTGATTGCGCCGTTGTCAGTTGAGTGTCTTGAACTTGATTTCATGTAATTCATTTAATCATAAATATTTTCCTTCAAGAATTAGTGAAATGTGAAATACAATATTTTTTAAATCACTTAAGACATATGTTTGTTATCATCAAAATTACATTATGTGTAAGCCCTTTAGGCTAACATTATTGTGCCCGAATTTACAACCAATAGACCAATGACATACCATCTCATATATCTTATTATATTGCATGCATAAAGTAGCCTCCAAGGGGCAGAAGCCCCCCAGCACGCGGACTAAGGCCTTGTATGTGCTCAAACGGGTCCTAAAGTTCTCTGTCTCAACTTTATTTATGTAATAGAATCTTTATATCTGGAGGGAGGGTAATGTCTAACTATTTTGAAAATAAAATCTTATACAAATGAAAATAAGCTTTTAAACATACTTTAAATCTATATCCCTTTTCATTAAAATGCATGTAACATTATCATATCTTTAAAGAAATACATCAATATACAAATAAAATTTGTTTTCTAGAAACTTAATCGAAGTTCCAAACATTACTCAATGAATATGCTTTATGTTACTAAAATTAAAATTGTAAGAAAAATATGAATATAAGTTTAGTATATTACACTCACAATGAGACGCTCAAGTTTTGTTACTATCGATGGCCACAGATTGAGTCATATTAGTGGTTCCTCCTAAATTAAAAAAAAAAACTACATCATTACTTTATGAGTATCAGAAAATACAACTAACTTTATGCGGTGTAACTACACAATGGATGTTTACCCTGGAACTTATAACTTGAGATCCATACTTGTAAGTTTATAATTACCATAATACCTTCAAAGCCATAAATAAGGCCTTATGTCCAAAATTCCATATTTCACCCTTAGTAATTTAGTTTTAATATCGTATAATAGTACTAATAATTCAGAAAGGAGTTGTTTATGTGTTTAAACTGACTATACTGAAAGTTGTAGCTACTTCAACCTAAAAAAAAAAAAAAATCTCATTATTAACTATAAACTACTAAACATAACATAAAACTATAGGCTAATTACATACTGAATCAGGAAAACAGTCAGGGGTTCATGTTTGTGGCTCCACAACGCCTTGACTCCTAAACTAATCCACCAATTACAAAAATTAACTTAGTAACCACTTTATCTACAAAGCCTCATATGATGCCATTCTCGAGCTAGATAACTAATATGTTAAGCAAATTCCATCAAAGGTAAATAAATATCAAAACTACCCCTAGTCCACCAATTATGAAAATTAGCTTAGGAGCAAACTGTATCCATTTCTGGGAAATTCCAGAAATCCTAATTATGAATAAAGTATACAAATCTTTAAATTAACTCATTTCCATAAATTTAATATAAATAGAGACAAAATGACAGAAATCTTATTTCCTTGGGTGAGAAATCCAAGTTGTATGCATTTATACCTCTCTCACTCTAAACACACAATCTCTCTCAACAGTTCCTCCTTCGATGGGTTTTCCCAAATGAACTTAAAATTGGGATCATTTCAAAGTGACTCCCTAAATCAATTTTGGAGGACCTAAATCTTAATTTTTCATCAACCCAAACCCTTGAAATTTTTTTCCATTTCCTTTTCGTTCTCCACCAGTAGCTTCTCTTCTAAAAAATGAAAATGCTTTTTCTTTTTTCTTTTTCTTTTTAATTAATAAGCTTAATACATAAAGACTAATGGTGGGCTTGGCTTTTACTAAGCAGACTAATGGGTTTTTAAAGCCTTAGGCACAAGACAAATAAAATATTTAATGGGTGCATATATATTACACAAGCCAAAAAATAAATAAACAAAAATTTAATATAGAATAAAATATAAAAAACTTTTTTTATCTTTTAACTTATCTTTTAATAAAAGATTTTTCTGTTAAAAAATTACTCCCTCTATATATATACACACACTCGAAGAACAGCCACGTGAAAAGATAGCTTGTTTATTATTACGAGAATAGGCAAAACTTTGATGCTTGGCCAAGTAATATGAACTTGCATAAATTTCCTCCACAAGATTGATAGAGTTGTAAAACAAGTTGAGAAATTAATATTCAATTCTCAGAAAGAAAATGGTTATGGAGATAGAAATAATTGCTCGAGAGTGAATCAAACCCTCTTCTCCAACCCCACTTCATCTCAAATCCTACAAGCTTTGTTATTATTCTTATTCTTATTCTTGTAATTGTTGTTGTTAATAATAATAATGATGATTGTTGTTGTTATTATTATTATTATTGTTATTGAATAATTATAATAACAATCACAATTTTTATAATAAATAATGACAATAACCAACTTAGATCATTTTACTGACTTGCAACAATCCATTCTAATTTAAAGACAAAATAAACAAATCAACAACAATACAACTCATTTTAATTCCGATTCCTATGGTTAAAGTAAATAATTTTATTTTGATTTACATTCTCTATTCTACTTTACCCCATTCTGATTCTAATTCATTGTGATTGCAGCCTACTCCGATTATTGATTGATAAACACATCACAATAAATAAATAAATACAGATTCAACACAGGATAAAGGAGCGATATTTTTTTATCTTTTACTTTGTCCTCTAATGAAAGATTTTCTTTTTATAAAATTACTCTCCATATGTGTATATAAATATATCAAATAGTAATAATTAATATACTTGAAGAGCAGCCACGTGAAAAGATTGCTTGTTTAATTTATTACGAGAATAATCGACACTTTGATGCATAGCCAAGTAATATGACCTTATGACAAGATTGATATAATTGTAAAACGAGTTGAGAAATTAATTATCAATTCTCAGAAAGAAAATGGTAATGGAGACACAAATAATTGCAAGAGAATGCATAAAACCCTCTTCTCCAACCCCACTTCATCTCAAATCCTACAAGCTTTGTCTCCTGGATCAATATCCCAATCACTTCTATGCTCCTAGGTACCTTTTCTATCCCTTTAACCTTTCCGGAACGGCTGATATTGGTGCTATTGTATCCAAGAGATTGCAACTTCTAAAGCAGTTTCTGTCGGAAACTTTAGTTCGCTACTACCCACTTGCCGGAAAGATGACTGATAATTATTCCGTGGACTGCAACGATGAGGGGATCTATTTTGTAGAGGCCCGAGCTCTGATTTCTCTTAATGAATTTCTCAGCAAACCAGATCTATCATTGATCTTCAATAAATTCTTTCCAGCAGATGGCAATGATCAGACTGGACAAATAGCAGCAGCTCACGCGGCTAAGGTACAAGTAACATCATTTGCTTGTGGTGGTCTTGTTGTTTGTGCTGGTATTTCACATATGATCGGTGATGGCACAACTTTCAGCTCGTTCATGAAGAGTTGGGCTGCAACAGCTCGTAAGACTTTGGAAGAAGCAGCCTGTCGTCCCAGTTTTGATGCTTCATCTTTATTTCCTCCACGTGATGCATACCCAAGAGAAGCAACCGCAAAAGCCCAATTTGCCCGATTTAAAAAAACGGGCAGATTTGTTACGAGGAGATTTGTATTTGAAGCCAAAGCAATAGTCGACCTCAAAGCCAAGGCTACCAGCTCCAGCGTTCAACATCCAACCCGTGTTGAGGTTGTGTGAGCAATCCTTTCCAAATGTATCATGACTGCCGTTAAAACAAAAACAGGTTCCCATAAGCCAACTTTATTGACTCATGCTGTAAATATGCGTCGAAAGGCCAGGCCGCCATTGCCAGCACATTTAGTTGGAAACATCATTTGCCATGCCAATACATTATGTACAGATGATGAAGCAGACTTAGATGGTTTGGTTTCCCTGCTTAGGGAAGCAATAACAAAACCCGATGCAGATTTTGTGAGGAGTCTGCAAGGTGCCGGAGGGTTTCGTAATTATTTTCAAGCTCTGAAAGATGAAGATGAAGAGTATGCTGATGCGAAGGATAGAATTACTTTTACCAGTTCTTCTAATTTTGGTTTTTATGAGATTGATTTTGGATGGGGAAAGCCTATTTGGGTTGGCCTTGGTGGTTTTGCTGGATCGATTATCTCGTTTGCGACTACTGTGGTTCTTATGAATACAAGGCTTGGAGATGGGATTGAGGCATATGTGTTTTTGCTTGAAGACTACATGAATTTTTTACAAGTTGATAAAGAGTTACTTGCATTTGCTACCTTGGATCCAAGTCCGTTAGGGTAATCTAATCGGTAAGACTTGTTGTTTGGAACAACATAATAATGGAGGGTAGAAACTTCTTTTTGTGTTTGGATGAAGTATTCTAATTTTTTTTCCGCATGTAATTTGTTTTGTGTTCTTGTGATGATTTAATCACTGTAAACCGTGTTCGTATTCTGGAAGAATTTAGTTTAATCTGTGTCTGTCTTGGATTTGCGATTCAAAATAAAAGTAATAAGGATTGTGACATTCTATAATGCCATGATTAAATTTACAGTATTAATACTATAATTAAACATAAATTATGTAAATAAAACATAAAATTTATAGATTTAATATAAAATTTATAAATCAACATTAATTATAAAATAAAATATAAATTTTAGAAATTAAACATAAGATTTGTAAGTAAAAGATAAAATAAGTAAATTAATAAATTGATATATTTTTAGTAAATAAAACAAAAACTTGTAAAATAACATAAAACCCCTAAATCAACATTAAATGTGAAATAAAACATAATTTTTAGAAATTAAACATAAGATTTGTAAACAAAAGATAAAACAAGTAAATTAATATAATACTAATAAATTGATGTACTATTAGTAAACAAAGCAAAAGCTTGCAAATATATGTGCATGGGTAATCTAGTCTCCAAAGGACAAAAACGTCCAAGCACACAGCTCAAAGTCTCTTTGTATACTCAGATAGACCCCAAAGACATGTATCTCATTTATATCATTTGTATTTATATCACTGTTATTATCATACCACATGCATATGTCCCTAAAAAGTAGAAGCGCCTAAACACACGGGTCAAAACCTCTATGTACGTTTAGATGAGCCCTAAAGGTCTCATAATATCTGTATCATTGTAACTAGGGAAAGATATTGTCCAATGATTTTACAAGCAACATCTTATGCACGTGTACATAAATATAAAATCATACTATAAACCTTGTTTCCTTTTTGTTTAACATAGTTTAAATCTATTTTCTTTTCTTCATCACATCCAAATCCACTTTTTTATCTTTAAAATACTATCATATTTTATCCAAAGTCGATATAGAAAACCATTAACCAACTATTTTAATAAAATACCAATGTGTGAATTAAATATATTTCGAGAAAATTATTAAATCAGAATATTTAAAATACTTATTTCGCAAACATGTTTTACTATCATAATTAACCATGAAAATATGTTCGTATATTTCACTCACAATGACAACACTTAGACTTGGTTATCATCCACACCTGCAGACTTGTTCTCGCTCGCGGATTCCTCTTAAATCAAGGAAATGACATAATTATTTTTTGTAAATTTGAATTAAGACTAAATTTATGCAATCAGCTTGAAATTAACATCTATCCATAATTTATAACTCCTAAGCAATAAAATTACCAAAATACCCTCAAATTCGTAAATCATTAAAATACTCTGAAATCATAAATCATCGAATTATCCTTGGAATTGTAATTACAACCAATCCTCAATTTCATAACTTACTAAAACCTCTACAAGATCAGAAATTACAAAATTGCCCTCAAAATACGAAATTACTGAATTGCAGTCACCGGTCAACGGTGACCGGACTCAGTCAACGGTGGTCGGGAAGCTCAGGTATGATAGTTCCAGTCCAATGGTGTCGGCAGGTGACATTCGACACGCGACGATGGTGCCAGAATCTATCTCGACAATTGTGAACCTCCAAGTGGCCGTTCGATGACAATCTGGCCATTTTAGGTGATGGGACCGGTCGGAAAATGATGGGGGTGAGCTGAAGAGTGAAACCCAGCCGATGGTGTGCTACAAATCCGGTGAAATTGACGACGATGGTGACAACTTGGATATGACGGCCAATCTTCAAGCTTCAGATTGGTACTGTGCTCGACCAGTGAGGTCGCTGAAAATCAGATATGGTCGGGTCGTGGGTTTGGGTTGAGTTTCAGGTCAGTTTTATGGCTTCCTCTCTCTCACGTGCAAACATGCTTCTCCCTTTCTAGCTTTTTTCTTTTAATTATTTTACTTTTTTAACCACCTCTCTCTTTTTTTTTGATACGTTACAATTTGTTTGTTATTTTCTCTTTATTTTTATTAAAATATTATTTATTATTTAAAAATTATTAATATATTCATATTTTACATTACAAGTGACGATATAAATTATAT